>JACEFO010002837.1:0-123514 GCA_015342445.1 Digitaria exilis
ATCTCCCAAACTCCAACTTTTATTTTCACATTTTTTCCATGTTCAGTTCAAATTTGTGGAGAAAATTCAAATGGGAAAACGGAGCTCCACGGGCGCCAACAGTGGCCCTGGCGCGCCCCTGCGCTGGCCGGAGCTCGGCCGCCACGTGGCCGGCGAGCGGCGCAGGCAGCGCCGAGCTGGCCGAGCCGCGGCGGACGCTGGCGCTTGTCGCCTTGCACTTGTCCAGCCCCTCCCGAGCCATCACGTCGCCGCCGTCGAGTTGCCTCGCCTCGCGCCGCGGAACGCCATCATGCCGGTCGCGCGCCGCCGTGGCCGCACGCGCGCTCGCGCCGCGCTGCGCACCCTGCAGGCGGTAGAATCCGTCCGCGTCGCGCCAAAGGCCCTGCTGAAGATCTCCACTCCCTCACGCGGCAATCTTTGACGCCCAACCGCGCGCGTGCGCTCTTTTCGAGCTCGGGCAAGCGTCAATGGCGAGTCACGTCGGCCATTACTCCGCGCGCACGCTCCCGAGGCATCCCGACCCCGCTCTAGCGTGCCCAAGCCTCCCACCGAGCCACTCTCACACTCCACTTGCTCACTCACCTCACCAGTTCGTCTCCTCGCACTCGCTCCGTCGTCTTCTTCCTCGCGCCGCACGGACCGAGCCGAGCTTCACCGAGAAATTCGCCCTCCACACTCCACCATTCCCAAATTCATCGCGCACGAAGCTAGACCTCTACCCTAGCTCCATTTCCCCCCACTTCTCTCGAGCTATTGCCGCTTCTCCGGCGAGAAATCAAGATTTCCCCCAAATCGCGATTTTCGGCCGCCGGAGCACCCTCACGTCGAGACCCCACTCCGAGCCGTCCCCGAGGTCAACCGAGCACGCCTTTAGCTTCCTCGAGCTTCACTGGTGCTCTAGGACCCTTCAAACCCCGACGAACGCCCCCGACCTCACCGGCGTAGCAGTCGCGGCGGCTGCACCGCCACCGCTCGTCGCCGGCGAAACTCCGAGCTTCCCCGGCCTCCCAACCGTCACCAATCGAGTCGTGGTGAGCCCCTGGATCTTTTCCCTCACCTCCCCGACCCTAGCTCGCCGTCGTTTGGCCGGCGTAGTAACGCCGACAAGCCAAGGGCATAAGTTCATCGTCTTCGTTTTTCTAGGGTCTTCTGTGCAAAAGTCAGGGACTAGTTTGAAAGGTTTTGAAAGTTCTAGGGTTCCCGGCGTAAAAAGATTCTTAAACCTAGATCTAATTTTCCCAAATCTTGTAAAATCCGTTAAAAATCGTACAAAAATCAGAAAAATGCACAAAAATACTCCCTGGATTTGTGAGATTGTAAACTCCAATCTCTTTTAGGCATGTGTATACTTTTGAGGAACCATTTTTGAATTAAAATTCAAACTGTGGAAATTGAAACTTGTGCACCATTTCAAATCCAGAGCTCCGCTAGGGTTGATCTTTGGATATGTTGTTTGTAGTGACTTTGGGCACCTTGTGTCCAGAGGGGACCTAAAAATATGAAGTGTAGCTCCAGTTATGAATTAAAATGTGTTTCCTGTCTTTTTGTAGTCCAGAAATTATAAAAACAAATCCATGCAGTGAAAAATCACCATTTCTCTCCAGAGGACTAAAAACTTGTTAGCACACCTGTTAAAAATGAAAAACTCAATTTTTGCTCTGTTTAGACTAGCAAATAAATAGATATGTGTTTTTGGATAGAAATTAATTGAGGACTGTCCAAGGGTTATTTTGAGCCACCACTTGGCCAGAACCCTCCTTGTACACATGACTAGCTTTGGTAGGAAAATCTCCTGAATTGGATGTATTTTCAATTTATTATGAATTTATATCATTTCTGCAGGCAGCAGATTGTATAAATTTTTTTAAATTATGTGTAGCTCAGATTTAGCTAAATTTTGGAGTGAGCTTAGCTCTTATACTCCAGTAGCTGTCATAAAGTTTATAGATAAAAATGATAAACAGAAAAGGAGAACCAAAAATGAGAAGTAATCTAGGTGGAAATTGATTTATATAAAAGAATAAACCTTTTTGTTAGTTAGTTAGAATAAAATAAAGGGAATCTGAAATTTCAGAACAGCACCCTAATTTGTGAGTGATAAATAGAAATTCTTTTATATATGTACACAATCACCATCGAAGTCAAATAAAATTTTTCCACACCTCTACTCTGTTTTTGTGAAGAAAATAGTAGTACTTAAGCATGTCTAGGTGAATATGGCCTTCAAGGCCTTAATCATAGAATCAATAGGCAGCCACCTTAAGTTATGCATCTCATGTAGAAGGCGCTATTCCGGACGGCAACTACCACCTCATCCCCGCCGACGAGGAAGGAATCCCGGAGCACGGTGCCGACGAAGGATCGACCAACCCGGAGGCTAACCTCCAGCTTGAGCAGGAAGGCAAGCCCCGGAGCATAACCTAACCTTTACCAATTATGCATTTATGAATTCCCTATGCTTGTGCATTTACGTTTCAAGGAGTTGATTGAATACCTTAGCTGCACATTTCCTAGTACGTATGACTTGCAACACTAGTATGAAAGGATCGATAGGGCATTGCCTTAGGTCCGTTACAAGTCGAGTGATTTCCTGTCACTCGCGAGACATAGGAATTGCTTGTCTTTACTTATGTTGGAATCATAAGGATTGACGGGCGGGATGATAGATGTAGATCTCCCGTCTGTGTATGATAATTGATTTAAGGTCGAAATGTGTGGTTGAGTGTGTCAAGTTTTGAACGTACCACATGCATGCTGATATATGGGAATCGGTAAGCCCGGTACCAGATTGAAGCAGCTAGGGCCGATAGCCATCTCTCCTTGGAAACTTTGTTTTCCCCTGCCGTACACTTGTGGATATATGCGTGAGACTGTGAGTGAAGCAGTAAACCTTTATCCTAAGGAAATGGACCCGGTTCCGAATTGTGGATCGATGGGAAAGGTTGGGAAATGCATGTACCTTTTATAGCAAGCATAGTATCCGTGTGTGTTGGGTTTCCCCTGGCCAGGTAGCAAAATTCGGTTCGAACTGTCTGCTTCTCGCGGTTAATGAGACTGCTTGACTGCGTTGCTACATTGAGTAACAAGTGAAACTTTGAGATTGATGAACTTGTTCTATGAAATAAATTGTATTGCACCACTTGTATGCTTAGAGAGGATGCAAATCTAGAATGGTTAAATCTAATAGAATATGATGCTGAAACATGAAAGCAAGGACCTACTCTTAGTTGCTTTTTGGCAAACAAACCCACCAGCCAAAAGCCTCTCATGTCTAGATGTCGGTGATGTAGTTTTCACCCGACGGGTGAGCCTTGCTGAGTATTAGTATACTCAGCCTTGCTTGTGGCATTGATTTACAGGTACCATGTTGGATGTGGCCGTCGATGCTTTGACTTGGCCTACCCAGGTTCCCCCTGGATGGCACATCGAATGGGTTCCGTCCTCTGCTGAGGATCGGGAGGAGTAGCACCGTGGCAGGCTTCCTCATGGTGTTATTTGTATCGTCGTTAGATTATTTTCCGCTGCAATGAACTTTTATTTCCGCTGCAAGACTTTGATACTCTGATTTCAATTCGAACTTGGTTTGTAATAACTGGGAGATACTATTTGTGTATGTTAAATGTGTGGAATGTTGTAATCTCTGGAACTCACCTTTGTGTGGGCGTGCTGTTGTTTCGATCGAGAAAAGAACGTGGTTAATCGGGTTTAATCCGACGGCGCTCCAGCTTATTCCGGATTAAGTGCCTGACTACTTGATTAGTGGTCCCGAGGTACTTAACTTGGAATAATTTCGGAGTGGTCCGCCACACTATGACTCTATATGGGTGATAGTGGACCGATTGACGATGGTGGCTCACTTTATTCCGGTAAAGACTACATATTCCGGTGCCAAACTAGCAGAGTTGTATATGGAGCGGATTGTATGTTTGCATGGTGTACCGAAGAAGATAGTGTCAGACCGAGGCAGTCAGTTTACATCGCACTTTTGGCGGAAGTTATATGAGTCCATGGATACTAAGCTTCACTTCAGTTCCGCTTACCATCCGCAGACAGACGGTCAGACCGAGAGGACGAATCAGATACTGGAGGATATGTTGAGGGCATGTGCATTACAGTATGGGAGCAGTTGGGAGAAGAGTTTGTGTTATGCAGAGTTCTCGTACAACAACAGCTACCAACAGAGTCTCAAGATGTCCCCGTTTGAGGCGTTGTATGGAAGGAAGTGCAGGACACCGTTGTTTTGGAATCAGACCGGAGAAGGTAAAGTATTTGGACCTGAGGTCTTGAAGCAGGCAGAAGAACAAGTGCAGGTTATCAGGCAGAATTTGAGAACAGCATAGACACGGCAGAAAAATTATGCAGATGTAAGGCGTCGAGATCTCAGCTTCGAAATTGGCGACTTCGTCTATCTTAAGGTGTCACCAATGAGAGGTGTGAAGAGATTCAATGTTAAAGGCAAGTTAGCACCTCGCTACATTGGACCATTCAAGATATTGGAACGGAGAGGTGAAGTGGCTTATCAGTTAGAGTTACCAGAGAAACTGACAGGAGTGCATGATGTGTTCCATGTGTTCCAGCTGAAGAAGTGTTTACGGGTGCTAGAGGAACAGATTCCGTTGGAGGAATTGAATGTGCAGGAGGACCTTACTTATGAGGAGTATCCAGTCAAGATCTTAGAGGAGTCCGAGAGAGTCACCAGGAACAAAGTGATACGTATGTGCAAGGTTCAGTGGAATCGTCATACGGAGGATGAGGCAACCTGGGAACGGGAGGATGATCTCAAGGCAGAATATCCACATCTCTTCCAATCCACGTCCGAATCTCGGGGACGAGATTCATCTTAAGGGGGGTAGGTTTGTAACACCCTAAAAATGCCCTATTTAAAATTTAGTAATTAATTGGCTTTTTATATTGAAGTGCTCATAATTAATATAGGGAAATAAAATTTTGAGGAAAATAATAGCAAATATAGGGTATAGAAACATTATTGTTGCATTCATGCTGGTGCATTTATTTTTGATTGTTGAATTCAAATTTGAATTTGAATTTGAATTCAAATGAGTATTTGAATAAAAGAAAAACCTTTTCTTTTTCTCTCTCTTTTTCCTTCTTCCTTTTCAGCCCAGCGGCCCAGCCTTCCCTCTCTTTTCTTTCCCTGCGCGGCCCATCTCCTTTCCTCCCTTTTCGCGCGGCCCAGTAGCAGCTCGGCCCACCTCCGCGCCAGCCCACCGCCGCAGCCCAGCCAGCGCCGCGCCCTCTCTCTTCTGCAGTCGCTGACTGCCTGGGCCCGCATGTCAGTGCTGTCTCCTTCCTCCAGTCGGACCTGAGCGGGACTCTTCCGCGCCGCCGTGTCGCCGTGCTGCGCCCAGACTCCTCGGCTTGGAGCGCACGCCGAGGCCGCCTAGCCCCTTTATAAGTGCCGCCAACCCCCTCGGCCTCGAACCCCTAACCCTAGACGCCGCCTCCAAGTTTGCAGTGCCGCCGCCGCAACCCTAGTCGCCGCCGTCACCAATCCATCGCTTCGCCGCCGCTTTGCAGCCACGAGCTTGTCCAGGAGCTTCGTCGTGTGGTAAGGAACACGCCGAGGCCCTAAACCCTCTCCCTCTCACTCTCCTGCGCCTGCACGAGCTCGTCGGAGTTCCCGCTCCGCCGCCGTGCGTCGCCAGCCGCCACCGCCGCGTAATCCTCGAGTAGAACCCCCAAAACGAGTTCGCCGTCGTCTCCTCTACCTGTAGGACCAAACGCGGCGAGAAAAGGAGCTTCCTAGCCCCCAGCTGAGCCAACTCCGGCGAGGTCACGGCCTAGCGCCGCCGCGCTCCGGTGACCTCTGCCCCCAAGCGCCCAGAGCCGTCCGATCTAGATTCAACGGCCCAGATCTAAACCCGTTTTAAACCCGGTCCGGTTCACCGTGGACCCGTGGACCGCGGTCTACGGCCGGTCCACGGTACAGTAGACGGTGACGTCGGCTGACGTCAGCCCTTAGCCGCCGCTGTGCCTGTTTTGCAAAAGAGCCCCTGCAGTTTTCAGAAATCAACCCGCGGTCCAGCGCAGTTCAAAAGTATTTACAACTAAGTCCTTTTTCTTTTGGTTTAGCCCCTGTCCTTTTGAAAAACAGTGCCCGCCGTCCTAGAAGTCGCTTTTACTCATTAGCCCTCGAGTTTTTATACGAAATTATGTTTTAGGTCCCTGGTTTCTTTCAAAAACACCCCTGGAAGCCTAAAACCTTTACCAGCAAGCCCCTAGAGCCCGTTTTAAGCATAGTTTCTCCGTTTTAACTCCGATTTGAGTGATTTTCACGCTCATGTGTTCGTAGTGAAGCGTAGAGTAACTCTAAAGCCTTCTTTTCTTCTTTTGTTTATGTTTGGTGTATTGTTCTAATTAAATGCCTTGTTTGCATGTATGTGTGGATGCTTGTTGGTGATCGATGTGAGTAGTTGACGAGCCGTTCGAGTTCGCCGACGATCCCGTTCTCGAAGAGCAGTTGCAGCAGCAGTTCTCTGAGGAAGGCAAGTATAACATGGACCATCCTTGTTACCTATACACCGATTAATCACATAAATCATATGCATGTGTCTAATACTGTTAACCACTAAGGATGTTCCTAGTCTTTACCTTATTCCTTGTTTACCCAGGGTTTTATGCATTATGGTTAGTCAATGCTACGCGCTGCAACCAACGTTTATTTTGAATGTCAATATTGAATTAATGGTTCATTTCAATGATGATTAAAAGATGCTTTTTAGCAACATGGTTCGGGGAACTAGAGCATGTGCTGTATTCTTTGTTCTAGTGTCTCTATAAGGTTTGATCTAGGGAATTAGAGCATGTCCTTTGTGCTTTGTTCTAATGTCTCTCCATAAGGTCCGGTTCTTAAAGCGGCAACCCAGGAACCTGTTCGCCGCCGTTGGAACTATAATGGCTCTGGTCTTGGATAATTAGCTTGTACGTCTCTAGCTCGCCAGTGGTTACCGAAAGGCGTATGTGGGGAGCATGGGTGAGAGTATAGTTTGATCCATCAAGGACGGTTTTATCCGTTGGCTATGTCTCGTTAGGCAAAGTCCCGTGATGTAAGCGCCCGATGTACGGCAGCTTCACACGTTGCGATGATTGCGCTCTCGCTCTGGACGCCATTGACCCCCTCACGTTGCGCCCTGAGCGTACGTCAATCTCGATGCCTCAGGTTATGCTGCCTATGTTGAACCAAAAAGGCTACTGTGCTTGTTAGGGTGTTTTGTGAAAGTCTTCGTAACATAAGTTCTTTTGGATTTATGTGACCGGCGGGTAAAGGGCGAAACCTCTGCAGAGTGTTGAACTATCATGATAGCCGTGCTCACGGACACGAGCGGCCTGGATCCTTTTTGATTAGAAGATGATATTAGCGGTTGATATTGGTTTGTTCTATAATCACTTATACCTTATTAATGGGTTATACTTGGGTTCTACACATTTGTAGTAAATTAGATGATAATAAAATGAAACAACTAAAAGTGCTACTGCAGTTCAACCGTGTCCAGCCTTTTGTTCTTGCATAACCCGTGTTATACTTGTTAAGTAAGATGGTTTACATACACTTGCAACTATTCAACAAAATCCCGGATGGGTAACAGATGGAGCATTGAATGATCAGTCGCTTGCTGAGTTTCCGGAGGATCTGCCGTACTTCTAGCTGTGTTCAACCAGTCGGTGTCCCTGTGGACTTGAGGCTCTACCTAGTTAAGACGTTTAATAATATTAAGTCTTCCGCTGTGTTAATTGTTTAAGACTATGTCTTATGTTAAACTTTGATATAAACTATTTTTATTCGAGCATTGTGTTCTCTGTGATTCAATATTTGTAATCTATATGTGTTTTGTGGACATCCTGGGCACACATATGGAAGCATTTGGATTTCTTGGAAATCTAGGTGTTACAACCTCCAATCTACTACGTTAGGCCCTAAATGATGTTTTGGAGTGCTTTGGAGCATTCGGTTACCTACTGCACGAAAATCGGAGCAAAACGGGTGTTTCGGCTCCCGAATGCACTTTTTCGCGCCCCGAACTTCTGTTGAATTTTTTCGCACGAACATATCCTATAGCCTCTATTGGACCCAAAACGATGTTAGAGAGTGATTTGGCGCGTTTCGGTACCTTCTGCACGCAAAACGGAGCGAAACGGGTCAGTTTCGGTGCCCAGATGCACTGCCTCGTAACAACGAGCTTCAAAATGGGTTTATCGCCACGGACACCTCCAATCTACTCCGTTAGGCCCTAAATGATGTTTGGGAGTGTTTAGGAGGAGCATTCGGTTACCTACTGCACGAAAATCGGAGCAAAACGGGTGTGTCGGCACTCGAATGCACTTTTTCGTGCCCTGAACTTCTGTTGAATTTTTTCGCACGAACATACCCAATAGCCTCCATTGGACCCAAAACGATGTTAGGGAGTGATTTGGCGCGTTTTGGTACCTTCTGCACGCAAAATTTCGGTGCCCAGATGCGCTGCCTCGTAACAACGAACTTCAAAAGGGGTTTTTCGCTACAGACACCTCCAATCTACTCCGTTAGGCCCTAAATGATGTTTGGGAGTGCTTTCGAGCACTCGGTTACCCACTGCACGAAAATCGGAGCAAAACGGGTGTTTCGGCACCCGAATGCACTTTTTCGCGCGCCCGAACTTCTGTTGAATTTTTTCGCACGAACATACCCAATAGCCTCCATTGGACCCAAAACGATGTTAGGGAGTGATTTGGCGCATTTCGGTACCTTCTGCACGCAAAATTTCGGTGCCAAGATGCGCTGCCTCGTAACAACGAACATCAAAATGGGTTTTCGCTACGGACACCTGCAATCTACTCCGTTAGGCCCTAAATGATGTTTGGGAGTGCTTTGGAGCATGCGGTTACCTACTGCACGAAAATCGGAGCAAAACGGGTGTTTCGGCTCCCGAATGCACTTTTTCGCGCCCCGAACTACTGTTGAATTTTTTTGCACGAACATACCCAATAGCCTCCATTGGACCCAAAACGATGTTAGGGAGTGATTTGGCACGTTTCGGCACCTTCTGCACGCAAAACGGAGCGAAACGGGTCCATTTCGGTGCCCAGATGCGCTGCCTCGTAACAACGAGCTTCAAAACGGGTTTTTCGCTACGGACACCTCTAATCTATTCCGTTAGGCCCTAAATGATGTTTGGGAGTGTTTTGGATCATTCGGTTGCCTAGTGCACGAAAATCGGAGCAAAACAGGTGTGTCGGCACCCGAATGCACTTTTTCGCGCCCCGAACTTCTGTTGAATTTTTTCGCACGAACATACCCAATAGCCTCCATTGGACCCAAAACGATGTTAGGGAGTGATTTGGCGCATTTCGGTACCTTCTGCACGCAAAATTTCGGTGCCAAGATGCGCTGCCTCGTAACAACGAACTTCAAAATGGGTTTTTCGCTACGGACACCTGCAATATACTCCGTTAGGCCCTAAATGATGTTTGGGAGTGCATTGGAGCATGCGTTTACCTACTGCACGAAAATCGGAGCAAAACGGGTGTTTCGGCTCCCGAATGCACTTTTTCGCGCCCCGAACTTCTGTTGAATTTTTTCGCACGAACATACCCAATAGCCTCCATTGGAACCAAAACGATGTTAGGGAGTGATTTGGCGCATTTCGGTACCTTCTGCACGCAAAATTTTGGTGCCAAGATACGCTGCCTCGTAACAACGAACTTCAAAATGGGTTTTTCGCTACGGACACCTGCAATCTACTCCGTTAGGCCCTAAATGATGTTTGGGAGTGCTTTGGAGCATGCGGTTACCTACTGCACGAAAATCGGAGCAAAACGGGTGTTTCGGCTCCCGAATGCACTTTTTCGCGCCCCGAACTACTGTTGAATTTTTTCGCACGAACATACCGAATCGCCTCCATTGGACCCAAAACTATGTTAGAGAGTGATTTGGCGCGTTTCGGTACCTTCTGGACGCAAAACGGAGCGAAACGGGTCCGTTTCGGTGCCCAGATGCACTGCCTCGTAACAACAAGCTTCAAAATGGGTTTTTTGCTACGGACACCTCCAATCTACTTCGTTAGGCCCTAAATGATGTTTGGGAGTGTTTTGGAGCATTCGGTTACCTACTGCACGAAAATCGGAGCAAAACGGGTGTTTCGGCACCCGAATGCACTTTTTCGCGCCCCGAACTTCTGTTGAATTTTTTCGCACGAACATACCCTATAGCCTCCATTGGACCCAAAACGATGTTAGGGAGTGATTTGGCGCGTTTCGGTACCTTCTGCACGCAAAATTTCGGTGCCAAGATGCGCTGCCTCGTAACAACGAACATCAAAATGGGTTTTTCGCTACGGACATCTGCAATCTACTCCGTTAGGCCCTAAATGATGTTTGGGAGTGCTTTGGAGCATGCGGTTACCTACTGCACGAAAATCGGAGCAAAACGGGTGTTTCGGCTCCCGAATGCACTTTTTCGCGCCCCGAACTACTGTTGAATTTTTTCGCACGAACATACCGAATCGCCTCCATTGGACCCAAAACTATGTTAGAGAGTGATTTGGCGCGTTTCGGTACCTTCTGCACGCAAAACGGAGCGAAACGGGTCCGTTTCGGTGCCCAGATGCACTGCCTCGTAACAACAAGCTTCAAAATGGGTTTTTTGCTACGGACACCTCCAATCTACTTCGTTAGGCCCTAAATGATGTTTGGGAGTGTTTTGGAGCATTCGGTTACCTACTGCACGAAAATCGGAGCAAAACGGGTGTTTCGGCACCCGAATGCACTTTTTCGCGCCCCGAACTTCTGTTGAATTTTTTCGCACGAACATACCCTATAGCCTCCATTGGACCCAAAACGATGTTAGGGAGTGATTTGGCGCGTTTCGGTACCTTCTGCACGCAAAATTTCGGTGCCAAGATGCGCTGCCTCGTAACAACGAACATCAAAATGGGTTTTTCGCTACGGACACCTGCAATCTACTCCGTTAGGCCCTAAATGATGTTTGGGAGTGCTTTGGAGCATGCGGTTACCTACTGCACGAAAATCGGAGCAAAACGGGTGTTTCGGCTCCCGAATGCACTTTTTCGCGCCCCGAACTACTGTTGAATTTTTTCGCACGAACATACCGAATCGCCTCCATTGGACCCAAAACTATGTTAGAGAGTGATTTGGCGCGTTTCGGTACCTTCTGCACGCAAAACGGAGCGAAACGGGTCCGTTTCGGTGCCCAGATGCACTGCCTCGTAACAACAAGCTTCAAAATGGGTTTTTTGCTACGGACACCTCCAATCTACTTCGTTAGGCCCTAAATGATGTTTGGGAGTGTTTTGGAGCATTCGGTTACCTACTGCACGAAAATCGGAGCAAAACGGGTGTTTCGGCACCCTAATGCACTTTTTCGCGCCCCGAACTTCTGTTGAATTTTTTCGCACGAACATACCCAATAGCCTCCATTGGACCCAAAACGATGTTAGGGAGTGATTTGGCGCGTTTCGGTACCTTCTGCACGCAAAATTTCGGTGCCAAGATGCGCTGCCTCGTAACAACGAACTTCAAAATGGGTTTTTCGCTACGGACACCTGCAATATACTCCGTTAGGCCCTAAATGATGTTTGGGAGTGCATTGGAGCATGCGTTTACCTACTGCACGAAAATCGGAGCAAAACGGGTGTTTCGGCTCCCGAATGCACTTTTTCGCGCCCCGAACTTCTGTTGAATTTTTTCGCACGAACATACCCAATAGCCTCCATTGGACCCAAAACGATGTTAGGGAGTGATTTGGCGCATTTCGGTACCTTCTGCACGCAAAATTTCGGTGCCAAGATGCGCTGCCTCGTAACAACGAACTTCAAAATGGGTTTTCGCTACGGACACCTGCAATCTACTCCGTTAGGCCCTAAATGATGTTTGGGAGTGCTTTGGAGCATGCGGTTACCTACTGCACGAAAATCGGAGCAAAACGGGTGTTTCGGCTCCCGAATGCACTTTTTCGCGCCCCGAACTACTGTTGAATTTTTTCGCACGAACATACCCAATCGCCTCCATTGGACCCAAAACGATGTTAGAGAGTGATTTGGCGCGTTTCGGTACCTTCTGCACGCAAAACGGAGCGAAACGGGTCCGTTTCGGTGCCCAGATGCACTGCCTCGTAACAACAAGCTTCAAAATGGGTTTTTTGCTACGGACACCTCCAATCTACTTCGTTAGGCCCTAAATGATGTTTGGGAGTGTTTTGGAGCATTCGGTTACCTACTGCACGAAAATCGGAGCAAAACGGGTGTTTCGGCACCCGAATGCACTTTTTCGCGCCCCGAACTTCTGTTGAATTTTTTCGCACGAACATACCCTATAGCCTCCATTGGACCCAAAACGATGTTAGATAATGATTTGGCGCGTTTCGGTACCTTCTGCACGCAAAACGGAGCGAAACAGGTCCGTTTCGGTGCCCTGATGCACTGCACCGTAACAACGAGCTTCAAAATGGGTTTTCGCTACGGACACCGCCAATCTACTTCGTTAGGCCCTAAATGATGTTTGGGAGTGTCTTGCAGCATTCGGTTACCTACTGCACGAAAATCGGAGCAAAACGGGTGTTTCGGCACCCGAATGCACTTTTTCGCGCCCCGAACTTCTGTTGAATTTTTTCGCACGAACATACCCAATAGCTTCCATTGGACCCAAACCGATGTTAGAGAGTGATTTGGCGCGTTTCGGTACCTTCTGCACGCAAAACGGAGCGAAACAGGTCCGTTTCGGTGCCCAGATGCACTGCACCGTAACAACGAGCTTCAAAATGGGTTTTCACTACGAACACCTCCAATCTACTTTGTTAGGCCCTAAATGATGTTTGGGAGTGTCTTGGAGCATTCGGTTACCCACTGCACGAAAATCGGAGCAAAACGGGTGTTTCGGCACCCGAATGCACTTTTTCGCGCGCCCGAACTTCTGTTGAATTTTTTCGCACGAACATACCCAATAGTCTCCATTGGACCCAAAACGATGTTAGGGAGTGATTTGTTACGTTTCGGTACCTTCTGCATGCAAAACGGAGCGAAACGGGTCCGTTTCGGTGCCCATATGCGCTGCCTCGTAACAACGAGCTTCAAAATGGGTTTTTCGCTACGGACACCTCCAATCTACTCCGTTAGGCCCTAAATGATGTTTGGGAGTGTTTTGGATCATTTGGTTACCTACTGCCCGAAAATCGGAGCAAAACGGGTGTTTCTGCACCCGAATGCACTTTTTCGCGCCCCGAACTTCTGTTGAATTTTTTCGCACGAACATACCCTATTGCCTCCATTGGACCCAAAACGATGTTTGGGAGTGATTTGGCGCGTTTCGGTACCTTCTGCACGCAAAACGGAGCGAAACAGGTCCGTTTCGGTGCCCAGATGCGCTGCCTCGTAACAACGAACTTCAAAATGGGTTTTTCGCTACGGACACCTCCAATCTACTCCGTTAGGCCCTAATTTCTGCTTCCGCCACCAATTTTCCGTGCATCCTTTGGTGCAGGTATTGGTGCATTTGTAAAATTTTGTAGGAGGCGTAGGTGAGCTAACGCTTGGATCTGTTCCAGCAGGCTGCGCATCCTTGTCTTTAGTAGGAGGTGGTGGAGCCTCCATTTGAGTAGGCTGCTGATGAATTTCATCTGGAGGTTTCTGTGGATCTTTGCTGGGGGGCGTTACATCTGCAGTCGGTGGTGATCTTATCTCAGTGTCATGTCCCGATGATTCTGTTATGGTCAAACGTGGAAATATGATATACTTCTTCTGCCAGCATATCCAACTGTGCAACGCTTGACCTAACAGCTTCTCACCATCGCCTCCTTCGATTTCGAGGTCGAGGTCCTCCCACCCGGGTAAGACCCTATCGACATTGACCCTTGCATATCCTAGGGGAATTGGAACGCCATGTATCACCACGCCATCAACAAGGACCTCAGCAACAGCATGTGCTACTGCTTTCGTCTTATTTCCGATTATGGGAGTATAAAGCTCACATGGTTGCCTTTTGGTGATAAAGTCCACGGAATAGCTTTGAGGTAACTCCCTGGATTCAACACTAGATGGCACATTGGAGGCGGGGCTGATGGGGGAGATTTGCTCTTCTAGTGCAGAGACTTGTTCTTCTAGTGCCTGTAATTTCGCTTCATTTTCAGCCTTGCTTTGGCTTCTGCTTCTGTAAGTCTTGAGATCTGCGGAGAAGCCATGCTTCCATGGAACTACACCCAAGCCTCGCACACGCCCGGTGTGTTCAGGAGTCCCAAGGGCGTACGATAGCTCATCTTTCTCCCATTTTGGTGTGAAAGTTCCTTCTTCTTTAGCCTTTAGCACTGCCTCGAGCCTATCTACAGCTGCTCTCAGTGAATCTGACGGGATCAAATCTCCAGTAGTCATATCCAGAGTCCCGCCATGTGCAAAGTATTACCACTTCGCTCTTTCAGGCCAATGTAGGGTCCGCGAGGTGAATCCTTTCATGATCAGATCCTTTTCCATCTTCTCCCACTTTGGAATTGCCTTCCTATACCCACCTTGTCCAGTACGGTGGGAGTGAATCTTTTTGCTCGCGTTGGCTTTGTTTTGCTCTCTCAAAGCAGCTCTGTCTTCTGAGAGACAGTTTTGGACAAATTGATCCCAGTGTGGACAAAGTTTCTGGAACTTATTTTCAAAGTCAGGTGTTGTCCCTCTCTTGATATAATCTTTTTTTAAGTTCTTCTTGAATGTTTGGAAAGCAATCACCATTTTCTTCAAGGCGAACTTTTTCACTTGCTCCTTAATATTTTCTCCATCTTGAAGTGTGAAGTGTGACAACAACTGCTCCCAGCACATCTCTTTCTAGTGTTCAGGTACTACATCTACAGATTCAATCCCCTTAGCTTTCTTCCAAGCTTTGAAACTGATGGGGATGTTCTCCCTCACAATGTATCCTGCCTGATTGACAAACTTTGTCCTTGCATCCTCTGGAGCTTTTGGGGCACCTTCCTCGTCGATCTCTCTAATGATGATTTTCTTCGTCATCTTTACTTTAGTGCTTCGTTTACGTTTCTGACCAGACGTCGAAGCCTAAGAAGATATCCATTCATATATAAATGATCCTAAGTATGAACAAAAAGTACATAGCATGTGTCTGTGTATATATACCTCGGGTACATCTTCTTCCTCAGAGCTAGAATGAGCAGCCTCATCACCATCACCTGTGACGTTAAGATACTAGTTGCCATCATACTCGCCTTCGGGTAGATCTTGTTCAGGTGGTAATTCGAAGTTGTCTCCTCTGATCAGATGACCATGAACTCATCGATGTTTTCACGTCCATCATCCATTTGGAATGCTAAGAGTCACACAATGAGCTTATTTAATGAACTAGTAATCCAGGGGCTAATTTCTAATTAAACTAGTGATCCAGGGGCTAATTTGTAATATTACTAGTAATTCAGGGGCTAATTTATAATTAAACTAGTAATCCAGAGGCCAATTTGTAATAATACAAGAAATCCAGGGGCAAATTTCTAATTAAACTAGTAATCCACGGGCTAATTTGTAATAATACTAGTAATCCAAGGGCTAATTTCTAATTAAACTAGTAATCCAGGGGCTAATTTATAATAATACTAGTAATCCTGGGGCGAATTTGTAATAATACAAGTAATCCAGGGGCTAGTTTCTAATTAAACTAGTAATCTAGGGGCTAATTTGTAATAATACTAGTAATCCAGGAGCTAATTTCTAATTAAACTAGTAATCCAGGGGCTAATTTCTAATTAAACTACTAATCCAGGGGCTAATTGATAATAATACTAGTAATTCAGGGGCTAATTTCTAATTAAACTAGTAATCCAGGGGCTAATTTGTAATAATACTAGTAATCTAGGGGCTAATTTCTAATTAAACTAGTAATCCAGGGGCTAATTTGTAATAATACTAGTAATCCAGTGGCTAATTTCTAATTAAACTAGTAATCCAGGGGCTAATTTGTAATATTACTAGAAATCCAGGGGCTAATTTGTAATAATATTAGTAATACAGGGGCTAATTTCTAAGTAAACTAGTAATCCAGGGGCTAATTTCTAATTAAACTACTAAAGCAGGTGCTAATTTGTAATAATACTTGTAATCCAGGGGCTAAGTTCTAATTAAACTAGTAATCCAGGGGCTAATTTCTAATTAAACTACTAATGCAAGGGCTAATTTGTTATTAATCGTAATTACTGTAATTCTAATTAAAACAAAACCTAAATTAAAAAAACGGCTGACGACGTCAGCCCGACAAGGGCTTACGACCGGGCGGCGGCGGCGGTTCCGGCGACGACGACGAGACGGATGCGGAGGCGACGAGTGATAGAGCTGGAGTGCCCGATCTTTCGGTGAGTGGAGATAACTTCGATGTGGTGGAAGTAGACCCTCACGATCCGACTACGACGAGCGAACCCGAAGCGCCAATGCAATCGCTGAACCAACTCCCTGTGGTTACCGACCTTGCGGATGCAAGATCAGCCTGATCATGAAGATCAATTCCTGTACGCAATCGAAGAACGAACAAGAACGAGAGGTCAGCAATCTATATATCACTCGAAGGTGGGGTTCTGAATCACAAGGACAGCACGTATTTGTGCGTGTTCGAGAGTAGCTAAAGCTAGATGTAAAACAAAACCCAAACCCTAATGTCGCGGCGGCTACTGAATATATAGGGGATAGGGCGTGGCCTACCCACTGGTCACGCCCCTATGGGCTCCAACACGATACACGGGCCAACGGCCCAAAAGACGGCGGCGCAGCGCCCTGGCAGATTCTGGACGTCTACTTGTTTCAATGATTCCCCTTGACTCAGATGGAGTTTTGGCATGAGACCAGTGCCATTGGAAAGTGTGTCTCCTTAGCTTTCCATCCATATATAGAACGCCCAAAACGGACTCCGTATGGGGCCGTGGCGTCCAAAACATCATGGCTGCTCCTGAACTCCGAGATGGACTCGAACTTGAGGTGTTTTGGGCCTCCACCTTGATGACTCGAATTGGATTGGCCTTGGGCCTCCTTCATGACTTGGAAAATCTTGTTGGACTCCTTTTTCACTAATGCATGACCCAAACATGGTCGTATGCATGTGTGTCATGTCCTCATCATCCTCCCCTTCTTGAGAAAAAGCCGTCCTCGGCGTCGATTGTACTTGAAACCGATCCTGTATGTTTTCATCATCCTCCCCTTCTTGAGGAAAAGCCGTCCTCGGTGTCGATTGTACTTAAAACCGATCCTGCACAACACAAGGGAGAACGGGGTTTCGAAAACAAAGGAGATCAAAATTGTTGTGAGGAGGGATGTCACCATGTTTCGAATTGGCGAATATGTCATCTCGCATAGAATATTCAGCAATAATGTTGGCTTCTTGATCGGACGACACACAATATGTGGCCACACTATCCTGCAGAATATTAGTACCAACAAAAGACAAAGCAGGGATAGGTAGCGACCAGCAATGCTCCCCTTCTTGGGGGGAAACTTGTTTCACCAAAACTGAGCTAGAAGAAGGTGAATTAATATGTGTAGGATGGCTGCTCTCTAATGCATCAGAATTGGGCACAACAAAAGGATAACTCAGATTTTCACAAATATACACTCGATGTATCATATATTCTCCTTTGTTGTTATAATTACCAATAGCATGATATGTGTGTCTGGAAAACCATGGCAAATCAACATATTTAGAATTTTTTTCTTCCAAACAATCTAGATTACACAAAATATCAAATTCAATGTAACACAAAGTATGTAATGAAGACAACATCGCCAGCTCATCGGTCGAGCTTGAAATATGAATGACATGTTTAATTTCAGCACAATTGACAATTGTGTGGTTTTAATGCATGTACAACAGAAGTATTGTCACACAAATCAAGAACATGGTCCACGAACAATTGATCTAAGATATCATGAGTTGTGGAAAAATTCAGCACATCAGAAAATGTCTCACCAGCCGTGAGTGGAGCACCTGGAGCAGGACCGTTGCTCTCTACATTGTCAAGTGATGGTTCTGAATTTGCACATGAGGGTGTGGAAGGAGCACCGCCTGTGGTCGTAGGTGCTGCAGGTGTGGCTGTCCTCTCGCGCGGTGTAGTGCTAGTCGTGGATGGCGCGGGGAGATTAGGAACTGCGCTGGATGACGGACTGTGTCCTGCAAAAGAGTCAGGATATATCTTCGAGCGGCGTCCCTGTATTGCACATTCAGCTTTGCAAGCAGATTCAAACAAGGTGGTCATATTAGCATAATCATGACAATCATGGATCTCCTTAATTTCACGGTTCAAACCACCGCGAAAACCTGCCATAGCAGCGTCGTCCGTCTCACATAAACCACAATGAATCATACACTTTTTTAGTTCCCGGTAGTATTCCACAACAGATTGTTGACCTTGCTGAAAAGGCTTCATTTTATTAAGCAACTCTCGGGCATAATAGGAAGGAACAAATCTAAGTCGCATAGCAGCTTTTAATTGAGCCATGTGGTGGGAGTGGCAGTGGGGTGTTTTTTGTTATAATCATGCCACCAAAGTAAAGCAAAATCAGTAAATGCACTAATAACAGCTTTAATTTGTGCACTAGCAGGAATATCATGACATGAAAAATTTTGTTCGACCTCTAATTCCCAATCAAGGTATGCAGCAGGATCATATTTGCCATTATAAGATGGTATATTAAATTGAATCTTAGCAAATGAATCATTAGCTGGGTGACGTACCACACGGCGGGCATCACCGCGGCGATCACCATTCTCCTGCAACTTTGTGATCGTATTGGTCATTGCATCGAGTCGTCCCATGATGGTGTTGAGTGTGGTATTAATGGCCGTCTGTGCAACGTCGAGTTGGTCGAACCGCTCATTCAACGAGGTGGTCGTCTTGTCACGCCGTTCATGCGTCGTCTTCATGTTCATGGCAAGTTCATCACCTTGTGTCCGCATGTCCTGCAGCTTTTCATCCAACGTGCCGTCGACGTCTCCTGCCATGGTTAGCGCAAACACAAAACAAAATCGACGACAACAATATGACAAGGGTGTAACGGCTCACAAGACGCTTACTATAATGCTGTTATCAAATTCTTGTACGTTCTTACCAAACGCACAGGGGTGAAGTGCAACCACAAGTCGTACCGGCGAGAGATTGGAAGAGCGATTGCCTGGAGAAACAAAGTCTGCTCGTCGGAGAAATATGTGTAGTTCTGGGTAGGCTGCACTCAAGTCAAGGATTAGCACAATCCAAAGTTGAATAATAGTGCTAAACACGTAGTGATGCTGCTGGAGACAGAGTGCGGAAGGTGAACAATACGAGGAGAGGAAAAAAGAAAGAGAGTAAAAATACAAGGAAGGAACCAGGGTAGCAGGGAGCGCCAAAATCCAGGCGTCCTGGTGGCCAAACCTGACCAGATACGACCGACCCAATGAGGCAACCTCTCTGCTTTTTGTCTCTTTTTTTGTTTTTTGGCTTTCCAAATGAGAGACGCCACACAAGGCAGGGAGGGAGGCAGAAAGCTTGCGATCCCAGGGAGAGGCGCGATGCACGGAGGAGAGCGCGATGCACGGAGAGGGAATCGGCGCTGGTTCCGTTTTTTTTTTTTTCTCGTTTTTTTTGTTTTCTCTTTCTCTCTTTTTTTTTCTGTTAACTTCCCAAACAAAATCAACAGAACGGAAACCAGGGAGAGCGAACCACGGGCAGCGCGATCCAAGGAGAGCGGTTGGCGCTGCCGGTGCGCTGTTTCCTTCTTTCCTATTTTTTTTCTTTCTGTTTTTTTTCTTTCCTAACCCGACACGGAAAAGGAGCGAATATCGTGCTCGCAATCCTGGGGAGAGGCACGATCTCTGTCGCTGGTTTCTATTTTTTTTCTTTTCTTTTTTTTTATCTCCTTCCTTTTTTTCTGTCTTTATCTCTTTCCTTTTTTTTGGACTTTCCCTTTTTTTTCTTCTTTTTTTTCACGCACACAAAAGGCAGGTGGAGGGAGGCAGAACACGTGCGATCCAGGGAAATCAGCGATCCACGCGCAGTCCAGGGAGAGCGCGATCCGAGGGGCGCCCGATCCACGGAGGCAGCGCCCGACTGTTTTTTTTTTTACTTGCCAAACAAACAAAGGAAGGGAATCAGGGGATGTAGGCGCACGGTGAAGAGGGAGTGGGTCTGTGTTTTGACGGCAGAAGAACAGAGAAACAAAGGTGAACGGCGGCGGAAGAAGAAGAGAAAAAAAAATGGCGATAGAAACACTATGCAACCAGCAACAATGAAACGTGAATGCACAAAAATGCAACAATGCAAATTATTGAAAGAAGGTGCAAGGTTCAAAAGGGTACTGGGATAATGATCTAACCTAAAATATATTTTTGTTTTGGTTTTGTGGACAGTAGGAAAAGGGAAAACACTGGATAAACTCACCGATCAACCTGGAATCCTGATACCACTTGATAGAGCTGGAGTGCCCGATCTTTCGGTGAGTGGAGATAACTTCGATTTGGTGGAAGTAGACCGTCACGATCCGACTACGACGAGCGAACCCGAAGCGCCAATGCAATCGCTGAACCAACTCCCTGTGGTTACCGACCTTGCGGATGCAAGATCAGCCTGATCACGAAGATCAATTCCTGTACGCAATCGAAAAACGTACAAGAACGAGAGGCGAGCAATCTATATATCACTCGAAGGTGCGGTTCGGAATCACAAGATGTAAAATAAAACCCAAACCCTAATGTCGCGGCGGCTACTGAATATATAGGGGATAGGGCGTGGCCTACCCCCTGGTCACGCCCCTATGGGCTCCAACACGATACACGGGCCAACGGCCCAAAAGACGGCGGCGCAGCGCCCTGACAGATTCTGGACGTCTACTTGTTTCAATGATTCCCGTTGACTCATGTGGAGTTTTGGCATGAGACCAGCGCCATTGGAAAGTGTGTCTCCTTAGCTTTCCATCCATATATAGAATGCCCGAAACGGACTCCGTATGAGGCCGTGGCGTCCAAAACATCATGAGCTGCTCCTGAACTCCGAGATGGACTCGAACTTGAGGTGTTCTGGGCCTCCACCTTGGTGACTCGAATTGGATTAGCCTTGGGCCTCCTTCATGACTTGGACAATCTTGTTGGACTCCTTTTACACTAATGCATGACCCAAACATGGTCGTATGCATGTGTGCCATGTCCTCATCAACGAGGTGCTCGGCGGCGGTGCAGGAGGACGAGGACGACGACGACGAGGCGGATGCTGCGGCGACGACGACGAGGTGGGTGCGGTGGCGGCGACGACGAGGCGGGTGCGGCCGGTGGGGACGAGGTCCTCAACGACGGCGGAGGAGGAGCTCGGCGACGAGGCTGTCGGCGGCGCACGAGGACGAGGCCGTCAGCGGTAGCGGCGATGAGGAGGAGGAGGAGGTGGCTGGAACGGCGAGGAGGTGAGGCGGCGACGACGATGGCGGCCGACAGTGGAGAAGAAGGGCGCGCGCGATCGAAAATGGCTAAGTGTTGGGCGGAGAAGAGGGTAAGAGATCTATATAGGGGGCCATTTAGTACCGGCTGGTAGCACCAGCCGGTACTAATTTGGCACTCTGTACCGGCTGGTTCCACCAGCCGGTACTAATCGCAGCCAGTTAGTACCGGCTGGTTACCAGCCGGTACTAAATGCCACCCACTTTGAATTCGCGCCCCAGGTGGCGTTTAGTACTGGCTGGTGCTCGGTATTAAACGCCCAAAACTGTTCAGTTCCCGCCTTCTTCTTTTTTAGTTTTGTATTTTTTAATTATTTACTATTATTCATTTATATGTAATAAATACAGAAAAATATCAAAATATATATATATTCAACATGCAAAAAAAGGTTGATAGATTATATTTAATATATTTTAATATGCCGTTACCTGTTAATAAATTGCTTACTTCCTTTATGGCTCATTTAAAGTTTTGATATTTAAGGCTATTATAGAAAATACATAAATTGAATTCATTAAATTAAATAAATTCACATTCTTAAATATTTGTGTTCATTCAACATTTTGGATTCTTATAAACCTATGTAGCTTAACTAATTCTTATTATAAAATAGAAAATATAGAATTTCATATAAATGAAAGACAATAAAATAAAAATGTATTTATTTTTTTAACAAGCAAAAATAGTTTACAACAATTCATGTAATATACTATACTGTTGACTTTAGTTAATAAATTCTTTACTTTATTTGTTACTAATTTAAGATTATCATACTTTGGAAATCTATTCATTTTTTTAAAAAAAATACATAAATTAACTTAAAATTATTTTAAATCTATGTAGCTTGACTAATTCTTATTATAAAATTAATAAAAGACAATAAATTGACATAAAATTGTAATGGAACATTGATAAAATTGTAATGGAACATTGATACTTTTCTTCAAAATAAATTGATAAAATCATTACTTCAGTTCATACATGCAACATTTTCACCGAACTAATGGAACATTGATACTTTTCTTCTTAACTAAGACTCCATCTTTATGATCACGATGTAAATATGGAGCATCTTCTCGAGACAAAAGGATGGTGGGGTCAACATCAATTGAAAATGGAGGGAGGTCTTCAATCCGATTAAATTCTTCGGAATTATCTGAAACGTCCTCAACTCCAATGATTTTCCTCTTCCCAGATAGTACTATATGGCGTTTAGGTTGGTCTTTGTTAGGGCTCTTTTTTGGTTTGCTTGACATGTCCATCACATAAAAAACATGACTGACATCCTTTGCTAGAACGAAAGGTTCATCTTTGTATCCAATCTTACTAATGTCGACTATTGTCATCCCATACCGGTCCACCAAAACGCCTCCTTGAGCACGGTTCACCCATTGGCAACGAAATAAAGGGACCTTCAATAGAGGTCCATACTCCAGTTCCCATATCTCTTCTATGACACCATAATATGTCTCTTTTGTTCCCTCGTCGTCTATTATTGCATCGATACGAACACCACTATTCTGGTTAGTACTCTTTTGGTCTTGTTTCCTTGTATAATATGTATTTCCGTTTATATCATACCCTTGGTATAACAAGATGGTGAGAGATGCCCCCCTAGCTAACCACTGAAGTTGGTTGTCAATCGATTGGTCACCCATAAGAAGTCTTCGGAGCCAAATAGCGAATGTTTCTTTGTGGTTACGTGTAATCCAGGCTTCACTCTTATCAGGGTTTGATGACCGGATAATATTCTTGTGCTGAAGAATATATGGAGCAACTAGTGATGAGTTCTGCAAAACCGTGAAGTTTGCTATGTGCATATCGGACTCAGGGATTGTCAAACTACCTTTCTTCCCTAGCATTCCCTTTCCCTTCAGCCGCCCCTCGTGGCGTGACACGGGGTGGCCGACCGAATCAATGTCATTAACAAAATTAGCACAGAATTCTATGACCTCCTCTGTTGCATAGCCATTAGCGATGGATCCTTCTGGGCGAGCACGATTGCGAACGCACTTCTTTAAGACTGCCATGTATCTCTCGAAGGGGAACATATTGTGTAGGAATACTGGACCCAAGATCGAGATCTCCTTTACAAAGTGAGTAAGGAGATGGGTCGTAATGTTGAAGAATGAAGGTGGAAAGACCATCTCAAAACTGACAAGGCATTGGACCACATCCTGCTGCATCCTTTCAAGTTTTCTTGGATCGATTATCTTCTGTGAGATTTCATTTAGGAACGCACATAGCTTTACGATTGTCAATCTTACATTCTCTGGTAGAGTACCCCTTAATGCAACCGGAAGCAACTGTGTCAACAACACATGGCAGTCATGAGACTTTAGATTTATGAATTTCTTTTCTGTCATCTGTATTATTCCCTTAACATTAGATGAGTACCCGCTCGGTACCTTGACACTGTTCAAGCAATCAAACATGCTCTTCTTCTCCTCTTTGCTAAGAGTGTAGATGGCCGGACGTAAATAATGTCGTCCGTTATCCCTCTTCTCTGGATGTAAGTCCTTTCGTTGCGCCATATGTTTCAAGTCCTGACGTGCTTGGAGTGTATCTCTTCCTTTTCCATATACACCTAGGAAGCCAAGCAAGTTCACACAAACACATTTCGTCACGTGCATAACGTCAATTGCGTGGCGAACATCTAAGAATTCCCAATAGGGTAGCTCCAAAAGATTGACTTTTTCTTCCACATGGGAGCGCGTCCGTCGTCCCCTTTTGGGGCTGATTTGCTATCAGGGCCCTTCCCATGGATGACATCAACATCCTGTAACATTGAATGCACGCATTTGCCATCACGGTGCAAAGGCTTTGAACGAATTTCTTGCAACCCGTCAAAATGCTTTCCTTGCTTCCGTAACGGGTGATTAGCCGGAAGAAACCGACGATGACTCATATATACATTCTTTTTATAGTATTTTAGGTAAATACTATCCGTATCATCAAGGCAGTGGGCACATGCTCGATATCCCTTGTTGGACTGTCCGGATAGATTACTGTGTGCAGGCCAATCGTTGATGGTTACGAAAAGCAATGCTCGAAGGTTGAAATCGTCCTGTGTCGAATGAACTCGTCTTGCTTGTGTTCCTCTTTGTGCCACCGCATCAACTTAGCGTTTTCCTTGCTTCTAAACAAACGCTTCAAACGCGGTATTATGGGGAAATACCACATACTTTAGCTGCAATTTTCTTACGGCGATCCTCTCCCTCAACCTCCCCTGCATCATCTCGCCTTATCTTATACCGCAATGCCTCACACACAGGGCATGCATCCAAATTTTCATATTCCTCGCCGCGGTATAGGATACAATCGTTAGGACACGCATGTATCTTCTGTATCTCCAATCCTAAAGGACACACAATATTTTTTGCCTCGTAAGTTGACGAAGGAAGCTCATTATTGACAGGGAGCAGATCCTTTAACATTAACAACAGATGATCAAAACCCTTATCCGAAGCACCATTTGTTGCCTTCCATTGAAGCATATCAAGTGTGGTATGCAATTTCTTATGCTTCTCTTTACAGCCTACGTACATCAGCTTCTTGTGATCCTCAATCATCTTTTGAAACTTTTTGAGCTCTAATGCGCTCACACTTTCTTTCTGTCCATCCAGAAAAACCTAACCTAACTCGTCTAGGGAATTGTCATTAGTATCATCATCCATCGGATCCTCATATGGGGCTTCTTGGAATTGAACCCACTCAGGAAGGTCATCTTCTTCGTCCTCTTTCATCACGACATCAGGTTCACCATGTTTGGTCCAAAGACAATAGTTAGGCATGAAACCGACAATGACAAGGTGCGCGTGGAGTGTCCTTCGCTTCGAGTATTCCTTTTCATTTTTGCAATCTCTACATGGACAACACATGATCCCCTTTGCCGACCGGTTGGCCTCTACAGCATCAAGAAATGTATCCAGCCCAGTAACCCATGCTCCAGTGCTTCGTTCGCCATACATCCAACTTCGGTCCATCTGAACCATATTATACAAATTATGCCATTTGTTATATGTACAATTTACAATTATCGCCCTTTTGTACAAAATAGAACTAACCATAATATTTACTAGAATTAAAGTTATTTAATCATGACGTGCAAATATGCCATAACACAAAATATTACATCATTGTCTTAATATTCGATATATAATTTATTTCACTCATATTTATAAGCTAAAAATATTAATTAACAACCAACATGACAACATTCTTCAACCATCCTTGGGTGGGACATTAGAATGCACTTGAGGATTGTTTTTTCCCTCCGTATAAGAGGATGGTGTAGCTGTAACCGTCGGGTTTGGTGGTGGTGCTGCCGCCATTGAATAATTTCTCCTCACAGCCTCAATATCAAAAGGAGGTTCTTTTCCTACTGCAACATAATCTGCATGTGTTCCTTCCAAATAACGAAGTTGTGCTCTCAACCAACTTTTGCTGGGGGTGTAACTTTTGCTAGGGGTTAATTGATTTTTTTCCTTCCCACTAGACGAACGACGGTTATCTCGCCCACCACCGCTACTTCCAGTAGTAGAAGCCATATCCTTTCGACAATACTTTTAATTTTTATATACAAAAGAATATAAAGAATTAATTAAAATTTTTAGCTTATAAGAATATAAAAAATCCAGGGGCTAGTTAATAATTAATCTTGAAATCCAGGTGCTAAATTATAAGAATATAATGGTTTACAATTAAACTAAAAACTAGGGCCTACTTCATAATTAATCTAGAAATTCATTCTCTTTTATAAGAATATAAATATTCTAGGGGCTAGTTTATAATTAAACTAAAATTACAGGAGCTAACTTCAAACAATATATTGGTTTCCAAGGGCTAAATTCTAAAAATCCAGGGGCTAATTCAAATTTACACTAAAAATCCTTAGGCTAATTCAAAGTTATACTAAAAATCTAGAATACATTCTAGTTATAATAAAAATCTAATGCAAAATCAAAGTTATATTAAAAATCTCGGGGCTAATTTGATTATTTGTTATTATTCATTCATTTAAAATTATTTAATATTTCTAAATTTATATAAAATACATACATTGAGTTCATTAAGACTAATAAAATCAAACTGCTACCAATTTAATAATAAGACTATAGAAATTAATAACAAAAATCATGAGCAACTATAAAATCTCTCTCCTCTCTCCCTCATTCCAAGCAAATCACAAATTACTCTAGCTACAAAGCATTAAATGCAACATACTAAACATTAGAGAAGGGAGATTGAAGTTACCAACCTTTTGAACAATTGGATGGGTGAAGTCTCCACAAATGTCTGAAAAAAAATGGGCAGCACCACCCCTAAGGCGCCATGGAGATTGAAGAAGAGCTTGCTCTCGGGTGGGGGACTGGAGTGCTGGCTGTCGGAGGAGGAAGACAACGCTTTTACAGAGGGAGCCATTTAGTACCACTGGTGGCTCCAGCCGGTGCTAACGGGAACCATTTAGTACCGGTTGGTGCCACCAGCCGGTACTAAATGTCCTGCACCAGTTGGAGCCACCAGCCGGTACTAACGTCACGCATTTAGTACCGGCCGGTACTAAATCGGCCCGGTGACGTCGATGGAGGCCTGTTTTGCACGTTAGTACGGCTGAAAGTGCAACCGGTACTAATGAGTCGGGGACGAATGCTCGATTCTCCAGTAGTGCCAATTGCCTGTTCCCATCGATGAGAAATTTATCGCAAATTAGAGGCTGCTAGAGGGGAAGGGTAGAAACCTGCCGCTGCCGAGGTACAACGACGTGGATTGGGACGGGGAAATTGACGATGAGGTCGAACTCTCCATCACACACACGATGCATCCAGATCCCAGTAGTTATTGGAGAAATGTGCAGCATATTCGAAAAGAAAAACAAAAAAAGAATCGGCATCTGGGTGGGGAACGAACCTAAGCGGTCGAGGAGAAGTTCGGCGAGAGTCGAGGAGGGGGCACGGTGGTCGGGGGCTGGCTACTCGTCACCGGCACTTGCACCAGCAGGTGCTCCTCGGTCGGCGGCGGCGGGAATCTCTCAGCACCTGCACCGCATCTTCTGTTGGCCAGGGCGTCGGCGGGCAGGGAAACCGTCGACCTTGCGCCGGCGCGAACTCTATGTCCCGAGGATCGTGGGCGGAGGAAGGTGGTGCGAGCGTACGACAACGACGCAAGAATGAAATCGGCAACTGAACAAGCGGAGGAACCCACGATCTATTTTGGAGGTGGATAAACCAGCGGTAAAAAAAATAAAAAAAAAAGAGAAGCCGTTCGCCAGTGCGTGGGAGGCTCGTGGACGGGGCCGGACTCGGGGTCGGGTACCGTTATTATCCAGTACCAGGGTATTATATAGAGTTAATGTATATACATATACATACATACATGTATATACATATACATACGTACGTACACGCACGCACCCACGCGCCTTCCAGGGGGCGCGCGAGTCCGGGGGCACCGCTTCCTTTTTTCATTTTTTTTCTTTCCAAATAAATAATAGACATGAGAAAATAAAGGAGGATGCAATCTAGTGGCGATCAAGGGGGAAGCGATCACGCGAGCAGGGAAAGGTGCGATGTTCCCTGTTGTGTGCTGTCTTTCTCTTTCTTTCGTTTCATTTTTTTTGCTTTCCTTATTTTTACTTACCAACAACACATAATAGGAGGCGCACTAGGATTGGATGATGCGTGGTGGCTGGAGGCAGGGTGTGATGGACACGGGGAGATAGTGGTGAAGCACTAGGATTGGAGAAAAAAATGGGTGATAAAAGACAAAGTTACCAGCAGCAACAATCGAACGTGTAAAGCACATAAATTCAACAATGCAAATTATTGAAAGAAGGTGCGAGGCGCAAAAGGGCGGTGGGACAAAGACTGAACCTGAAAATATATTTTTATTTTGGTTTTGTAAACTGTAGGAAGGGGAAAAAGTGGGATCTATCTAAATAGGGGGCACAGCCCCTGGCGGCCGGGAGGGGTGGCGTGCTACAGGACCCGTGGGTACTGTAGCGCGTGAACAGTACCACACCCAACCCTAGCCGTCCACATGGGCCTCCTGCTGGGCCACTGTCTTCTAGTCTTCTGGGCCTTCGTTCTTTAACAGCATGATATAATTTAATTTCCTTTCACGAGCCCGCGTAACTGGACCAAGTGGAGATGGCACCTGGGCTTCTAGTGGCGCCTGGAATGCTTCTCATGCTACGGTTGTAGATGTAACTCGTGTTGTCGGTGATGTCCTCATCAACATATATATATATATAGAGAGAGATATATGTATGTACATATACATATATACATATACATATACGTATATACATATACATATATACATATACATATATATACATATATACACACACACACACACACACATATATATATATAGGATAAATCATTTCTACACCCATGTGTAGCTACACCCATATCCAAAAACCATGTTAGGGATGGGTACATACTCATTTATCCTATTGAGTATGTACACATACCTAAAATAAGATTTATCAAAGTGCTAACCGTGAAAAAATTTGAGTGGAACTCATATGTTTTTGCACTTTATGATATATTACATTTCTTGTATAGGAAAAGAAGTATGTCCACATACTTTATTAATAAAAAAAAGTATGTCCGCATACCACTTTTAAAAATCATGTATGTGTATATACTTTATTTAAAAACGTCAAGTACGAAAAATACCTTGTAATTTGTGAGATACACATATGGGTATAGCTACACGCGGGTGTAGTAAAAACTCATCCTATATATATATATATATATATGGTATGCAAGATCTATATGGCATGCAACACAACAAGTATGGAATTACACAAACAAACTAGTAGGAACATGAACAAGACTAAAAATCAATATAGATAGAAAACAACATACAACGAACTAAGGATAAATAGAAATATTTTTGGATTTTTAATCATAGAAGAAGTCTGAAGAATTTAATCATGTATAGTCCTGGTTTATATTAGGTACCTTGATAGTCAGAAGGTTGAATCTTCTGAGTAGTACACCAGGCTCTTGACACACACGTACAGGGACTTGATTTATAAGACTCTCATTAGGCATTTACTAACACTCACACAGACTCGGATGCGAGTCTTTTATTTAGTACATAGCACACTTGATACTACAACACTTAGGAGTGGTGATGGCTGCAGTGGAGAGATGTGAAGTGAGGTGGAGTGAAGCGGTGTGTGTTGATCGATGTCTTCCTCTCCTTATATAGGGGTGGCCAGAGTTATCTTCATGGTGAAAATGATGCTACCTTTTGACCCTTTGCTGGTATTATTCTTCATTATTGTTCTTTTTGACTATCATGGCATCTCAATGACGTTCTTTTTGACTTCTTTTTGGTATCATCATTCTTCTTTTTGACTTTTTTGAAAGAATCTCATAATTTTCTTTTTGACTATCATAAAAGTAGTCCAATCTTCAATAGTGTTTCCCATCTGCAATAGTAGCTTGATTGGAATTATTGGATCAAGCTTTAATAATGTCTTTCCAGTGCTTTCTATTTGCAATAGTAGCTTGATTGGAATTATTGGATCAAAGAGTAGTCAGATATTCCTCCCTGAGATTCTTCCTCTTGCTTTAATGGTGAGTAATAGGATGGAATCGCTTGGCTGCACTGTACCAATTCTTCATCACTTTCCTGGGTAGCAGTTTCGATTTGCAGCGGGTGAGGATTATCATATAACATTTTGAACATCTTCTCATAGACAAGAAGTTTTAGATCTGCATGGGATATATCTGGTTGCTTTAGTAGTAATTCTTTAGTAAGGTCATCTTTTAGCTTTGCCACATTGGATTTCTTGTTCACTGCCTTGTACTTTCTTGCCTTGAGGATACTCTTAGCATTAAACTTGTCCCACCATCTTGCATAGTATTTTCTTCTGAGTGTTGCCAGAAATTGGGACTTGTGAACTTGTAGTTCCCACCTGATAATCCATGGTAGTGATGTTTCTGCACAGAACTGCATAAGAATAAAAGGGTAGTCCTTCAAATCCTTTTTAGATTCTTGGGTGATCATTTTGATGATTTCTTCTGGGAGTATTTCAGGGATAGCTCCTGCCTTTAGCCACCAATTGTTGAAGAACCATAGTGGGATTTCACCACATCCTTCATTGAAGCGAATGAACCATGAATGCTTCATTTGGCAATTTTTCACAAGTAGCACTCTTTCCCAAGCCTTCTGGTAGTCCCAATAATTATATTTCTTGTTGAGGCATGTAGCCGAATATAGAGTTTTAACCACATAAGGATTGGAAGTTTTATCCCAATCTTCCAGATGTTTAACTTTCTGGATCAATAGCTTTGTGTATCCCAATTCATCTCCATTTTTTGTATGGAATATAAGCGCACTTTGGGTTTCGCACAATATTGCTTCATAATAATATTGATCTTTACCTGGATATTCAGGTATAAAATATGAATCTCTAGGGAAATATTTTCCCAAAATATTTTGAAGATAAAGATTTGAATCATTGAATTCCAGAGGCAATATTATTTCCTCCGTATTGAGAATATATTGAGAAGCATTTCTATATTTTTCTTGCGTCGTAGGAGTTTTGGGAATTATTTTCCCTTGATAAGATTGCTTGACAGGAGAGCTTTCATCAATTGTCCCTTTAGATGATAATTCTCTTTTAAATGACATATCCCTGTAAGAATTCACCAGACAGGAAATCAGGGAGTGAATTTATTTCTCCCTTTATGTGCTCTATTTCAAAATCAAACCATGATAATATTGCTTGCCATCTAGCAAATATCTGTTTGGAGACCAAATTCTCCACGTCCTTTTGAAGGACATCTTTAGCTGCTTTGCAATCTATTCTCAATAAAAAATCTTTGATTGAGAAGTTCTCCCTGAAACTCTGAGACAACCTTTACGATTGCCAATATTTCTTTTTTGATAGTAGAATAATTTTTTTGAGCATCATTCCAGGTTCCTGAAGTAAACCTGACTAGTTGCTCTTTTCAATCCTTTCTTTGTTTTAGGATTCCTCCATAACCATAATCTGAAGCATCTGTTTCAATAATTTTGAATGCATTTTGATCTAGTATGTATAAACATGGCAATTTTTGAACCTTAATTTTTATCTGTTTTACTACAGTATGTTTTGTAGTCCAGGCAGGAGGGTTTTTCTTTAGCCTTTCGGTTAAAATCTTTCTATCTTTTGCTAGTGCTTCATAAAAATCAGAAACATAATTCAAGCATCCTAAAAGTCTTTGCAATTGCTTCTTTTCTTTAATTTCATCAGGAAACTTATCAGCAAATTCAATAACTCGAGCCACAGGCAAGACTTGATCGTATTGTATTTTATAGCCTAGAAATTGCATATGAGTTTGGAAAAGTTTCATTTTTCGTGCAGAGACTACTAGACCATTTTGCACTATTACTTTGTGAAAGATGTTTAAATGTTTCCAATGCTGATCAATATTTTGTGAAAATATTAGAACATCATCTATGTAAACAATGATAAATGAAGTATACGGCAAGAAAATTTCATTCATGATCTTCTGAAATTCAGAAGGGGCATTTTTTAAACCAAAAGACATGACATTCCACTCATAGTGTCCAAAGGGGATGGTGAAAGCAGTTTTATACCTATCTTCCTCTTTTATTTGAATTTGCCAAAATCCTGACTTCATATCAAATTTAGAATATGCCCTTGATCCTTTGATTCTTCTAATTAGATCATGTTTATAAGGGATAGGATATCTTATCCATTGTAGGACCTTATTAAGTGGCTTGTAGTTGATTACCAATCTGGGGACACCTCTTTCTTTTTCGGCAGCATTTTCAACATAGAAAGCTGCACAACTCCAAGGTGAAGAACTTTTTCTTATTAAACCTTTTTCCAAGAGCCCATTAATTTCAGATTTGCAGATTTCTAAAAGTCTGCTATTCATTTGGATGGGTCTTGCTTTAGTGGGTATCTTATCTTCATTAAAGTCTGATGTATATGGAAGTGTAACAACATGCTTCTTCCTATGCCAAAAGGCAGAAGGAAGATCAGAGCATATATCTTTGATAAATTTTTCTTCTAAGGTTCTCACCTTAATTTTGAAATTTGGATCTTCTAATGTTTTGTTAATTCTCACCCTTTCTATTTCAGTGGAAACTTCAGTGATAAATTGTTCTTTGTCATGGATGGCTTCTTTTAAATGATTTAACAAGGTTTCTTCAGGCAGAGAGATAAATTTTAACTCTACCTGTCTTCCTTTGATACTAAATTGGATACCTTTATCGGTTACAAGGAAAGGACGTATCAAGGATAGAAATGGTGTTCCTAGGATTACTCCTTGATTGAGGCTTTTGACTAGCAAAAATGATGTTTTTGTGCAAACTCCAGAAATGCAAACGTGTACCTCAGGGATTTTATAACTTACTTGGAGTAGATTACCATTGGCAGCATGGACTTTGTGAGATGATTTTTTGAAGTATCTGAACGGAATGATACCTTCTCTGATGCAGTTTACATCTACACCTGAATCTATTAGCGTTTTATGTTTGAAGCTGTATTCGTCATGGAATTTGTACAAAATTTCAGCATACCACTTTTGTTTAAAATATCTTTCTATAGAACTAACCATATCTTTTTTTATGGGGTTCGATAATATCATTCTCTTTTTTAGAATTTTGGAGACCAAGGATTTGTACCTTTCTTTCGAGATCTCTTAGTTCTTCTTTAATATGATTTCGTTCTCTCGAGAGGTCGTTGAGATCTAGCCTTATCATTTTTGACAGATTCTTATCTGGTGGATGAATCTCTTTATGAATACTTTCATCCCACTTATCTCTTGATCTACCCATAATCTTTTCAAGAACAATTTCTTTCTCTCTTGGGTTTAGTATTGTATCGAAAGTATCTAGCATAAATTGTCCCCAATCTGTTAGAGCAAATATACTTTTGTCTTTGGAAGAAGCTTGCTCAAAATATGATTTCCTTTTTGTGAGACTTTTGTCCTCAAAGCTTGGTTTTCTTTGGTTCATAGAAGGCTTGGAATTAAGCAAAGCACTAATCTTCTGCTCTTCTGGCTTAAAATAATTAGGGATTTTATGTTCCTTGTGCATATCGCAGGTTGGGTTATTTATCATGGTTGTTCTTTTGTGAAGTTTAGATGGTTCTATTTTGCTATAAATCTCTTTATGCCTTTTAATTTTAACCTTGCTAACCTTCCTTTTGGTTTTTGGACCGTTGTATAAATTATCTCCTTTAAAAAGACCTTGATATTCTGAATTCCCTATTTTTTTCTATAGATCTTCTAATTATCTTATTATGTAAGGGAGGTAGGCCAGAGATATATTTTTGTGCCCGTAATTCTTCCAAAGGGACTAGAATTAAATATAATTCTGATGGATGAGGATCTATATTTTTTCTTTTTTCATAGATAATTTGATAATATTTGATAGAGTCGTGGACTATGTTGTAGGGCAGGATAGATAAAGTCTTAGAAATATTCTCTAAAGACTGGGCCAAGCACACATCCCTCCTTTTTCCCTCTATATAATGATGCCACCAATTTTTTAACTGTTTTATCTTAATTAGATGGGAAGTTTTTCTATTTGCTATGTTCATATGATGGCTTATGATAATAGATTTGTTTTCATCTAGGTTCTTTTGAACAATCTTTTTATCATTGAAACATGTCCTATCTGCTATCTTGGGTAGTTTTTCAAGCCGAGGATCTGTATAGGCCAGCATGGGATAATAGCCTTGAACAATTATTTGTATATTTGTCTCAAAAGTTCTATTTTTGTTTGTCTTATCTTTGTCTTTGCTATCTTCTAGATTTCCCAAGCTATCGGCTAAATTAATTATTTTATAAAAACTAGAAGTCTTTGTGGCTTTTTGTTTTCTGGGTTTATAGCTAAGGGAAACTATCTTAGGAACAGATTGTGAGACTAGAGGTTGAATATAAGGATATTTATATTGTGAATTAGATACAAGGCTTACCTTAGGCTCCCACTTGTTTGGCTTTGCTTCATGTTTAAGAACGACTTTTGTATGGTCCAACTGTTGTTCAATGGCATGTAAAGATATATAGGCTCTCCATGTGTAGTTTTAGATATGTTTTCGAGTGGGCAAGCTTTAATATTTTCTCCTTTTGCATTGACTTCCAATTGAATAGACTCAAGTTGGATGGATAGATGCTACATCCTTTCCACTAGTGGTCTTCCAATCTTTAGAGACCCTTTTTGTCATGGCAATCTTGTCATTATCAGTGGTAGGTTTATTCTTATCTTTTTTATGAGAATCTAGTTTGAAGAATTCTTCAAAGTGTGGCTATTTTCATACTAGTCAAAGAAGAATATATTTCTTTTTTGTTCTATCATTTCATTGTGCCAAATCTCTCTAATTTTTAGCCTGAAAGGTCTGTCAACGTTTTTAAAGTATCTCTCCTTCTTGGGCTTATTTTTTGGAAGACCTATTTCTTCGAGAAGAAGTTTTTTATTGAATTTAAAATCATCTTGCTTATTCTGAACAATGGAACAATCTGTTTGGCAATTAGGGTCATCAACTTCAATAATATTGGTTTCGAAATAAGAAACATTTTGTGGCTTCATCTGAGGATCCTTAGTAAGGCTAATAAAGTTCCTAGACTCTATAATATTTTTTGTACCTTTTTGAGGTATTTTTTTCTTAGAAATAACCTTTTCCATATTTTTAAGACAAGATATATTTTCCTCAGACATAGACTCTATCGACCTATTGCTGCTATAAGAGGTAAGAGACTTGTCAGAAGCAGTAAGAGACCTCACTAACCAAGACATCTTATACGAAGACAAAGGAGTTTGGATAGGTAGTTTCCAGTCCAACGACAGAGAGCAACTCTCTCACAATTAAGATCAAACCTATAGGATAGATGGTTTCCAGTCCAACGGCAGGGAAAGCCCACAATTAAGATCAACCAGTTTCTTTTTCAGAGTCCCTAGTCCAACGTTTCAACGCCAACAACGCCTTCCTTCGGCTAACATGGCTAACGGGTCGAGGCAAACTCTCTCAAAAGGAACAAGGATCTTCCGCGACTTCGGCGTACCAACAACCTAAGGGATCTTCCGTGACTTCGGCGTACTACCACACCCCCTCCCCCGGTTCGGAGAAGATGGCTTGGGGAGATCGGAGCACCTACGGCTCTGATTATATATATATATAGGACGAGTTTTTCCTACACCCGCGTGTAGCTACACCCATATGTGTATCTCACAAATTACAAGGTATTTTTTCATACTTGATGATTCTAAATAAAGTATATACACATACACGATTTTTAAAAGTGGTATGCGGACATACTTTTTTTTTTATTAATGAAGTATGTGGATATACTTCTTTTCCTATACAAGAAAGGTAATATATCATAAGGTGCAAAAACATATGAATTCTACTCAAAATTTTTCATGGTTAGCACTTTGATAAATCTTATTTTAGGTATGTGTACATACTCAAAATGATAAATGAGTATGTACACATCCCTAACATGATTTTTTGGATATGGGTGTAGAAAGGATTTATCCTATATATATATATATATATATATATATATATATATATATATAGTACATCTATATATATATATAGTACCTCTATATCCTAACCTGGTTACCGGATAATATTCAGTACCCGACCAACCAACCGGACCCTTCGCACAGGTGTGCAGCGCAGCGCACACCCCCTCCCGCTCGGGTTTTTTTACCTCCACCGGTCCAGTCCACCGGTTCCCCTTCCCCCTTTCCGTGGGCGTCAAATCCGTTTCCAACCACAAATAGATCGTGGGCGACCATTCGGTTTGCAATTTGTCACACGACCTCTCGCTGGCAAATCCTCCGGCGACGCGCTGCTTTGACGCACCGAGCAGGGACTCTAGCACCGCTCCGGCCAGTTCCTGAGCCTACCAGCTCCCGTACCATCCCGGCGAGACCCGCGCCGCCGGCTCCCGTGCGTCTAGACGAGAGGAAGGTGCACGAGGTGCAGCGCCATCAACGTCGCCGCCACCGCAGAGGCCAGCGTCGTGGTGGCGACCCCTCCATTCCATCCCTTCCCACTTGCTTGCCTGCGCGCGGGGAAATTCTAGGGGGCTCACGGCGAGGGGAAGGGGAAGTGGATGGGGGGAGGCAAGCGGAGGTTGGGAGATGGCTCATTCTTGGGGGAGATCGTGTGATTCGAGAGGGAGATGGGTGTGGGGAGCTGAGCAGGACAGGGGACGGGTGTCTCCGCACAGGGTGCCGGCCCAAGGTGTCGCTCTTGCCCTTCGCCGCCAGCACTACAAGGGAAAACGGCTGCCACAACGGTGCCAAAATGTTGCTATAAGGGTATTTTCGTTGCAATAGTGAGGAAGCGCAACACATGCGTTGAGTTGGCAGGCGTTGAGTTTGCGACAGTTGCAATAGCATATCGCAACACTTTTATTCAATGTTGCTACAAATATATGGTTGTGGCAACAATATTTAGTGTAGCAATATGATGAAACAACAACGATAGTTGGCGTTGCATCAGTGGCATTAGCAACCACTGGCGTTGTTGTAATAGTTGGTAATGCAACAATCGAGCCTCGTTGCAAACAACTATTACAACGTACCCTTGTGGTAACAATACCAGATATTACGACGCTACATGTTTGTAGCAAAAACACCAATGGTGTTGCAATAGCCTTACTCTCTATCGAACGATATTAGAAGTCGTTGCTATACACTTGGAGAGAATCGCAACGATGTTGGAGGTCGTTGTTATACGCTTGGAGGGTATCGCAACGATGTTTGCAGTTGTTGCTATACATGTGCATGGTATCCCAGCGATGTTCAACGTCGCTATGTGATAGGGATAGCAATGATGTTTAAGGTCATTGTGATATGCATATAGTGTGTAGCAACGAAATGTGAGACCAACATGTGGGCCCAGTATGGCTCCGATCACACATATTATCAGTGAAATCAATCCATCATTCGTAACAATCCATTCAAATAGCTGTCACATCAATATAATTGTTAACTAGTCTCATTTAACTAACACAAGTCAACATACGAAAGCAAGAGCTCGTCCATTCATCCATCAGCAAAGCCTTGCAGAGCTCGTCCATTTGTCCATTCATCCATCAGCAAGAGCACTTCCTCAGCTTAGTTTGATTAATTGCAAACCTACACAAGGTATAACACCAGTGAGTTCAACCAATGCAATACTTCCCTCAAGAAAAGAACGAACTTTACCCAATATTTATTAATAGAAAAGGTAATTATGGATGACTTGTATCTATTTGTCACTGGCGAACCAAAAATTTTATATATAAAATTATAAAAGATAACATTCTAAAACGGGAGATAACAAGCAACCAACCATGTCCTATTTCCTACTACAGATGAACCCATCAATCTGTCTTATGAACAAGCAATAGATGAACTTCCACAATGTTTTATGTCCATCTTCAGAAGGGGGAAAAAAATTGGACTCTAAACTGCACACTATGGGGACATCTTTGATAAGCACAAACTATTATTCAGGGCCAATATGATTGACTAAATTTCAGATGATTCTACTTGAATGAACCAAAAACAAAGTAGATGTAAAAAGAACTGCTCTACTCAATCATCAATAAGGGAAATAGCTAATGTTAAAGAGGATACAACTGCCATGCAAAGCTTGTTGACGAAGGCTCAACCATATTCCCTGTAATAGACAAGAGGATCTTTCACAAAATATATTGGAAGAGTGATCATAAATCTAACTGAACTTGATCCTATTCTAACAAGATAATAGTGCATTATTGATTTTATAGCGCTGACAATAACAAGGAAAGAATACAGTGATTGGACAGTTGACAACTTTATAAAATAAATTGTCAAATGCAAGAGAGATATATACTTACTCTTTCTATCGCCCCTAGCATTTCTCATGTCATTCTTCAGCATATTGGTGCCTGGAATTACCACAAATTGCTCGAGAAAGAAATAATGGTAATAAGAACAGATGAGATAATAAATAAAAAATTCTCAAATCCCAAGTAATTACACTGATAGAAATTTGTATACTGTGATAATGACATATACAAAAGGAGAGGTTCTAAAATAAGTCTAGGAAAACACAGATAAGCTAGAGATGTCTACAATTTAAGTTCTGAATTAAACATAACAAGCAACAAGGTACAATGATCCATTTTACATTATTTGCAGCACAAGTACTGCCACGTATTTTCAGTCTCATACAAAAATTAACACAGTTCAGATAATCGAAACTTATGTTTGCCAATTTTCAGGAAAGAAGCATGTTATGTGAGTTCAATCGGCATCACTTTCCTTGACAAAAATTAACTTTGCAAGCACTGGTAACGTCTAATGGAAAAAGGACCCATGCATGGAAGTGACCCACAGAATATACCAAGCAAATTTCAATGGCTTTGCACTCTACAAAAATAACACTGGAAAAAAACATGGGTTATAACCATACCAACTACAACTAAAAATTACCTAACTTCAACAAAGAAAGTGGATTCTCACATATTGAATGTGTGACCCAACCCAAAGGATAAATGCAATGCACGAGTTGCCTCCGCCTAAAGAGAACAGAAGCTTTGTTAAAATGGTTCCCCATTCATCATATATAATCACCTGTCTTCAAACCTGCAAAAGAAAAAAAGGCATGCGGTAAGAAAAAAATACCCATTGTTTTGTTGGAGCAACTAACTTTCAGATTAGTGCATGGGCATAGTATAACCTTGATGCTACTCAATAAACAAAATTATCCATTTTAAGAACTGTACCATAATTAATAAGAACGTACTAAACTGAAATACTGAACTTATTAAAATATTATCAACATGCCCGTTTTACTAAGAACTGGCAATTAAGAAAGCAACAAATACAGTTTAGTACAAACGCATAGATGTACATTACAAACAGTTTAGCTTAATAGTCTGTAGCACGTGATAAATTTCTAAATATTCTATCAAGTAAACAAATCTGAATCTCAGATATGAACATAATCCAGTGTCTGATAGAGCCTAAGATTAAATGCTTTTAAATGGTAAATTTGTGTTTTCTTAATTAAGATATAAAAAAAAGTAAGCAATGTATCAAAACAGTTAGAAGTACCTGTAGCATTCGGGTATTCCACGCAGGCACGCTGCGAACAGGAACATGAGCATCATGTCGCCCCCAAAACATATTCTTTGGCTGAACTAAATACTAGTCTGAAATAGATTATTTATTATCAGTTGTACTCAGATCTCTACACATGTGAACATTTTAAAATAAGGTAAATATTACTATTCCATGGTGTTGAAACTCAGATCCAATTTCTGAAAAAAAAAAACAATTTGTTCCACACCACATTCAACCATTCAAGTCCAATTCATATTCACTACAGAGAAGAAAAGATTTAGCAGTAATTCTAGCATTATAATCAAACATCAGTGCATCCTGAGGGTAGAAGACTCGAGCAATATACCTATACCTCCTCCAAACTTGGATTCGGCTGGTGCTTCGACCACATCCCCTCCATCGTCGCCGGCGCAGACTGCAGTTCCCCTGCCACGAGACAACGGGGCAAGGCGCGGCGCTGTTGCTGGCCCGGCGACAGACTGCTGGCCCTCCGTGCCGCGTGGACGCGCCACCGCTGATGGTGGTTGCTAGGGTTGCGGGCGCGCCTCTGACCTGCGACTGCAAGGTCCGAGCCGAGCCTCCGATGGCTAGCCGCCGAGCGCCCACAGGTCTGCGAGGTTGCACCGCCGCAGTCCGCCCATCGGCTCTGCGCACGGCATCACCGCCAATCCTAGCCTGCAGGAGGAAGGAGAGAGGCGTGGGAGGAAGCCTGGAAGGGGTGGCGGCGGTGGGGAATTTTGTGACAGTAGGGTTTGACGAGGGGTAGGACTTCAGGGGTGGGAAGGACTTCATGGGAGAAAAAAAAAATCGCGGGCGGCGCGCATGTGAAATTAAAATTTTCACGTTCGTCGTTTTGAACGGGGAGGAGAGATTGCGGCGCAGGCCCAAGATGGCCAGGGCTGCATCGAACTCGAACTTTGAACTTATTTAGGGCATGATATTTAAAAATAAAAAAGGATATTCAAATTTAAAGTTTTTGCAAGGAAGAAATACCAATTTTAGAGGCCCTTAGACGAATCCAAAACAAAAAGTTGTCAGCTACAAAATTTCGGTAGTTTGTCCATCCGAGAATGTGTGAAATTCAAACTTAGTTTTTATTGAAAATATGATTTAACATAAAAATATTGTCTACTATATAATTTCAAGACTTACTGTGATCTACACCTTTCGTTTTTTGTTGTTTCTCAATCCGAGGTCGTCTGAAAAAAACTCATTTTTAGGAATTCAAGAAATTCCAATGTACTTTTTGTTGGCAAAACTAATCTAGATTTGAAATATTTCAAATAAAAATTTGTAGAACTTATGAAGGTCTACCACTTTTATTTTGATGGTTTGTTCATCCGCGCTGGCAGGTTCGAGTCATCCTAGCCTTTTTGCATTAAATAAATTTGTTAAATCACAACGTTATAACAAAACAAGTTTTTTGTATTCCTTAATTAGGTGTAAGAAAATAAACTATGTAAAAAGGATTTAAGAAATAACAATTTACATAACAAACAAAAGACATTAGATGAAAGAGTGTCATTTTTATTTTAAAAAGGAATCAACAAATTTGGATTTGGTTTTTCGGCGACGTGGTGGTGTGCGGTTAGTAATCTAGCTAGCATGGCGCCATGGCGGTGCGGCCGGGTGACATGGCGGGTGCGGTTGGGGACATGGTGGTGTGGCCAGCCGACATGGCAGTGCAGCCAGTGAGCTGGCCAGTTCGAGTAGTCTTAGCCTTTTTTGTATTAAAAAAGAATCAAGAAATTTGGATTCTTATGATAAATAAATTCCAGTTACAATTTTTTATTTCAAATTAAAGAAAGAAATATTATTCATGTGTTCTTTAGCCAATCCACGTGACGTGATGGGATTGGCCCAACCAGTTGCACACGTATCACCCTCTGCATGATCCTTGGTGAGGCCGCTCAGCCATGCTAAGATAGAGGAATAGTGTTTTAGGTTGCTTGTTCAATTCCTTTGTGCCATATATTTTTATTTTCCTTGTCTTTTGACTTTACGTGTTACGAAGGAGTACATTATACTAGCAAGATATGCACGTGTCAAATATATATACACTCAATATTAAACATGATTTTATATAAGCATAATATATTAGCTCAATTTATCTCTATCTTTATCAGTAGAATATATCGGTCGATTTATCTAATCTAATCTAAATCTAATCTAAAAAGAATAAATCCCACACCTTATCCTCGATTGTGTGCTATAAATAAATGATGGCCATAAGCCCACACATCAGCCCCTGTTATATAGAAGGGCCGACGGCTTGCGCACCATATCACTGAGCGAGGTGGGATTAAGCATCTTGCTAGTCAGCTACACGCACTGCAAGCTTGTCTGCCGATCCAAGCCCATGTCCGATCCAAGCCCACTATGTAGAACACGTTCAAACCCAAAAAATGGTGCACACTGCTTCTTTTTGCTCAGCGTCCAGACTTTTTTCATATAGATATTTTTTTCTTCGACATTTCATTGTTATTACTTATTTTTTTCAGCGTCCAGATTTTTTTGTCTTCAACTTTTCATCGTAGAAGAGTTTTCCATTCTATGTTTCTATCCCATGTCTTGAAGAAAAACTATCTTCTAGAGACATTTCAAACTTCTTTAAACAAATTACGTAATAATAATTATTATAACATCTACATATGATAGTTAAATAGTTTCGGTATAGTAAGATCGTACATTGTGCACAAAAGGATACATATGGAACATAGTTCCCTATATATAACTCTAAGATACACATTGATATTTGAATACCTCGTAATATTAATGAACTCGTATAAAACTCAAATTTGGACACAACCTTATGTTTACCATTCTATTCATAAGTGTGATTTTACTTTGCCACTTGTTATGCAAAAAAGTTGGTTTTCTATTTTTTTTTACTTTGGAGGAAGAAATCAAGCCCACATGGAAAAGAGGAGGTTGGGCTTGGAATTGCAACCTTGCTGAGGACGGAAGCCTGAGTTGTTGAAGTTTCCACCGTTTCCGATGAAACAGGCCTCCTCCTGGGTCGTCGGGCAACTACTGCCCGAGTGTCCGGATTCACCGCACGTCTCGCATGTCATTCGTGCGTCAATGATCTGATTCATCTCCTTTTCAGGAGATTCCATTTTCTTCAGAAGTAGGTCCATCTTCGCAGCGAGAATGTCAATGGAGTCGATCTGGTGTACGCCTTTGGTGCGTGAAGCATGTCTCTCACTAGTCCAACTCTGGTGAGTGGCGATCTTTTCGATAAGCGCCTTAGCAACTGGTACATCCAGCGCAAGGAAGGCTCCTCCCGCTGCTGCATCCAGGTACTCTTGCGATCGACGGGTGAGGCCATGGAAGAAGTTTTGAGCGATCAACCACTCTTCCATGCCATGATGGGGACAGACTGTAACATATTCTTGCAGTCTCTCCCAAGCTTCTGGTACTGACTCACTGTCATGCTGCTGGAAGCCTGTGATTTGTCCTCGGAGGGCGTTGGTCTTGCCCACCGGAAAGAACTTGGTCAGGAATGCGTCGGCGCATTTCTGCCAGGTATTCTCGAAGCTTGCTTTGTTGGTGTAGAACCACTCTTTCGCCTTGCCAATCAAGGAGTGAGGGAATAGCTTCAAGCGGATGGTATTGATCGGTGTGCCATTGGGATTGATTGTGCTGCACACCTCTAGGAAGTTCCTGAGTTGAGCGTGAGCATCCTCAACAGCCTTTCCGTAGAAAGGACTGGCCTGGATCATGTTAACAAGGCCCAACCTCAGCTCAAATTCTCTTTCAGCTTCACCCTGAGCATCCAGTCCTGTAAAGTTGTTGCTTGACGGGGCGGAATACTCACGGAGTGTCTTCCTTGGGGCAGCCATAGTCTCAGGTGATTCTGGAGCTGATGAATACGACGACTCGGAGTCGGATGAAGATTCGAACAAGGTGTTTGAGCTGAGTGAAATCTGAGGTGAAACGATTCTTTTCCTCACAACTCTCCCAATGCGTTCTGGATTCGGATCAAAGTTTGATGGTAGGTTGAAACCAGTCATGCACTAGCCTGCAAGACATATCAAAAACAGACGAGAGTTTGCAGGGGTAAGTTCTCTAAGGTTAGTGGTGATAAATCTGTAAAGATTATCAAATAATTCAACAATGTCTTTAGCCAATTGCTTCTCCGGCAACGGCGCCAGAAATGCTTGTTGGCACTTCTTAACGTCAATTCTTAAATCAACGTAAGAAGGTACTCGATTTATAATGTAGCTCTTAGAAAGAGATTCTGCAAGCGCACATAATATATCGGTGTAGCATTTCACCTTGGGGAAACCCAGGGTATCGTATTTATATTTCCGCAGGGAAGCCTTGGTTAAAGAGAATTGATGAATAATGAGATAGATCTTTCCAGAAATAAACACTCACTAATCTCTGGGGGATAAATACACCTAAGTGTAGGATAATGGTCAAATGAATTACCGGATAGAAGGTCTGAACGACCAGCGACACACACACAGGAGCCTCAAATCTATAGAAAAGGAAAGACGCTGGGAGAGACCGGACTTACTAGGTTTTCTACTCAGAGCTAAGCCACTATAACCTTAAACCCAGAACCTAGCTTAGATATCGCGAACAGAGCTTGTTTCGACGACTGCAGCGGGGGCAACTCAGACTGGGATGAGAGAGGGGTTCTCCTAGGCCCAGCAACTACTGTTATGAATACACCCGAACATGGTGGACTACAAAGGACGAACAGGGCTGTCACCACCTGCCGCCTACCACATCAGTTCCATGGGGTGCAACACACTTCCTAGCTAACACTAAGTCAGACACCACGTCTGCACTTAATGTTAGGATTTCCTCTGGGTACCTTCAGAAAAAAACCCCGTCCTTCCAAGGCGTCTTACGGTCTTGGTCGAGACTAGAAAACCCGCAAGATAAATCCCGATAGAGCTAAACTACACTCTAGACCTAAAACTATAGGAAACAACCCAAAAAGGGAAGGTAAATAAAGATAAGCTTATAAATGCTCTGAAGATAGAAGATATATATATATATATATTAAACTCTTCAAAAGAAGGAAAGGATACAAGAGCTTTACCAGAACTCCGAGGAACTCCGGAACTAGCTCGACTCGACTCTACTCCCAACTCTAATCCTAGACTAAGAAAAGGGAAAAAATGGAAGAGCTCCTAAACTTCAAGTGAAGTAATGTGTAGTGGTGTGTAGTGTGTGTCTTGGAGTAAAGAGGAGCGTCTTTATATAGCCTTTGGACGTCGGTTGCAGCTGGCCCCACCTCCTAACCGTCGTAACCGTCCCTTGAGAGAAGGAGGTGGGCCATTGGAGCCGAGGGGAGGCCGATCGGCCTCCACCTGGCGCCTCTGGCCACCGCCTTCGCTCTGGACGGTTAAGTGTGCTTCTCTGGTGGTTACGGCCGGTAAGTTAGGTAGGTGGGCTGTAACACCCTAAAAATAGCCTTATTAAAAATTTAGTAATTAATTGGTTTTTTTATATTAAAGTGCTCATAATTAATATAGGGAAATAAAATTTTCAGGAAAATAAAAGCAAATATAGGAAATAGAAATATTATTGTTGCATTCATGCTGGTGCATTTATTTTTTATTGTTGAATTCAAATTTGAATTTGAATTTGAATTCAAATGAGTGTTTGAATAAAAGAAAAACCTTTTCTTTTTCTCTCTTTTTCCTTCTTCCTTTTTAGCCCAGCAGCCCAGCTTCTTTCTTCTTTTCGCGCGGCCCAGCTCCTTCTCTCTTTCTTTCTTTCTTTCCCGCGGCCCAACCTTTCTTTCCCCTGCGCAGCCCAGCAACCACGGCCCAGCTCAGCCGCGCCAGCCCGCTCCGCGCTCTCTTTCTTCCGCAGCCGCTGACAGCCCGGTCCCACGTGTCGGCGCCTATCTTCTCCGCCTGAGTCGCTGACCGCCTGGGCCCACGCGTCAGTTTCTCCTTCTTCCTCCGGTCGTGAGCGAGCAGGGCTCCTCCACCACCGCGCTGCCGCCGAGACCGCCTCGCGCACGCCTCCGCGCTGCTTGGCGCACACGCCAAGGTTCCTCTAGCCCCTATATATAGCTCCGCCTCTCCTCGCCCAAATCCCCAACCCTAGCCGCAACCCTAGCACCGCCGCGTCCGAGCCGCCGCCGTCGTCTCGAGCTCGCGTCGCCGCCGCTTTGACGCCTAGACCCGCACCAGGAGCTTCGCCGCGGGGTAAGCAACTCGCCGAGGCCCTAAACCCCCTCCCTCTCGCTCTCCCGCGCTTGCTCGAGCTCATCGGAGTTCTCAACCCGCCGCCGCTCGTCGCCAGCCGCCACCGCCGCTCAATCCTCGAGTAGAACCCCCAAAACGAGTTCGCCGTCGTCTCCTCTACCTCTAGGACCAAACGCGGCGAGTTTTGGAGCACCATAGCCCCCAACCGAGCCAACTCCGGCGAGGGCGCCGCCGCGCGCCGCCGCGAGTCGTCGTTCCCGGCGACTTTTAAGCTAGATCTAATCCCAGCCGTTAGATTCGAAATCGACGGCAAGATCTGAAAACCGATTTAAACCGAGCCGGTTCACCGTGAACCCGTGAACCGCAGTTCAGGGCCGGTCCACGGTTCGGTCTACCGTGACGTCATGCCGACGTCAGCTTCCAGCCGCCGCCGTGCCCGTTTTGCAAAAGAGCCCCTGCAGTTTTTGAAAATCAACCCGCGGTCCACCTCTATTCAAAAGTATTTACAGTTTTGTCCTTTTTCTTTCGATTTAGCCCCTGCGCTTTTGAAAAATAGTGCCCGCCGTCCTGAGTGACAGTTTTACTCGTTAGCCCTCGAGTTTTTATACGAAATTATGTTTTAGGTCCCTGGTTTCTTTAAAAACACCCCTGGAAGCTTAAAAGTCTTACCAGCAAGCCCCTAGAGCCCGTTTTAAGAAGTTTCTCCGTTTTAACTCCGATTTGAGTGATTTTCGCGCTCATGTGTTCGTAGTGAAGCGTAGAGTAGCTCTAAAGCCTTCTTTTCATCTTTTGTTTATGTTTGTTGTACTGTTCTAATTAAATTCCTTGTTTGCATGTATGTGTGGATGCTTGTTGGTGATCGATGTGAGTAGTTGCCGAGCCGTTCGAGTTCGCCGACGATCCCGTTCCCGAAGAGCAGGTGCAGCAGCAGTTCTCTGAGGAAGGCAAGTATAACACGGACCATCCTTGTTACCTATACACCGATTAATCACATAAATCATATGCATGTGTCTAATACTGTTAACCATTAAGGATGTTCCTAGTCTTTACCTTATTCCTTGTTACCCAGGGTTTCATGCATTATGGTTAGACTATGCTACGTGCTGCAACCAACATTTACATTTAATGTCAATATTGAATTAATGGTTCACTTCAATGATGGTTAAAAGATGCTTTTTAGCAACATGGTTCGGGGAACTAGAGCATGTGCTGTGTGCTTTGTTCTAGTGTCTCTATAAGGTTTGATCTAGGGAATTAGAGCATGTGCTTTGTGCGTTTGTTCTAATGTCTCTCCATAAGGTCCGGTTCTTAAAGCGACAACCCAGGAACCTGTTCGCCGCCGTTGGAACTATAATGGCTCTGGTCTTGGATAACTAGCTTGTACGTCTCTAGCTCGCCAGTGGTTACCGAAAGGCGTATGTGGGGTGCATGGGTGAGAGTATAGTTTGATCCATCGAGGACGGTTTTATCCGTTGGCTATGCCCCGTTAGGCAAAGTCCCGTGATGTAAGCGCCCGATGTACGGCAGCTTCACACGTTGCGATGATTGCGCTCTCGCTCTGGACGCCATTGACCCCCTCACGTTGCGCCCTGAGCGTACGTCAATCTCGATGCCTCGGGTTATGCTGCCTATGTTGAACCAAAACGGCTACTGTGCTTGTTAGGGTGTTTTGTGAAAGTCCTCGTAACATAAGTTCTTTTGGATTTATGTGACCGGCGTGTAAAGGGCGAAACCTTTGCAGAGTGTTGATCTATCATGATAGCCGTGCTCACGGACACGAGCGGCCTGGATCCTTTTTGATTAGAAGATGAAGTTAGTGATTGATGTTGGTTTGTTCTATAATCACTTATACCTTATTAATGGGTCTATACTTGGGATTCTACTCATTTGTAGTAAAATAGATGATACTAAAATGAAACAACTAAAAGTGCTACTGCAGTTTAACCGTGTCGAGCCTTCTGTTCTTGCATAACCCGTGTTATACTTGTTAAGTAAGATGGTTTACTTTACACTTGCAACTATTCAACAAAATCCCGGATGGGTAACAGATGGAGCATTGAATGATCAGTCGCTTGCTGAGTTTCCGGAGGATCTGCTGTACTTCTAAGCTGTGTTCAACCACTCGGTGTCCCTATGGATTTGAGGCTCTACCTAGTTATGAAGCGTTTAAATAATATTAAGACTTCCGCTGTGTTATTTGTTTAAGACTATGTCTTGTGTTAAACTCTGATAAAAACTATTTTATTCGAGCATTGTGTTCTCTGTGATTCAATATTTGTAATCTATATGTGTTCTGTGGACATCCTGGGCACACATATGGAAGCTTTCGGATTTCTTGGAAATCTGGGTGTTATAAAGTTGGTATCAGAGCCGTGCTGACTGTAGGATCACAGCCTAGATAGAACGGTCGATTAGAACTTGCTTAATCCTTGCTCTAAAAATTATTTTACATCCTAGAGTTGAGTTTCTGTTGAAAAATGGTGTTCTATTCTACCTCTGTCCTTTTTGAAAATTTTCTAAGCTTAAATCTAAGGCCCTCCTCTAGTTTTCTCTTCCATAGATGGCTTGACAGAGATAGATAGTCCGCAAGAGCACTGAAGGCTACCTTCCACCCGCATCGATGAGTACCCGTTGGTGGCACGCAACCCGGATGTCTACCAGGAGCTTCTTAGGCAGTAGGCCGAAGAAGGGAACCCCGAGGAGCTAGAGACCGAGTCCGTGGGGTTGGAACAACAACAAGAGAAGAATGAGGAGCTGCAGCACTAGTTGGAAGGACCTGCGCCACGCAGCCCATAGTCCGGTGCACAGTCGCCACCATGCAGAAGGACTCGATACAGCACCCTAGCTCACCGCACCACCATCGCCCCTAAATGTTAATAGGGATCAAATAGAACGTTTTCGGGTCCCAAAACTAGTCTAAGAGTGTTGAGTCTTGTGTGAACCATGTCTTTGAATGCTTGAATGAATTGTCATTATGCTTATTTGTGATTTGGATCTTTTGTAATGATTGTGATGAGCGCAGATGGAAGTCTGCAATCATCTAGTATTGGATTAAGGTATAAGGTATTTAGTGGATAGATAGATGGGTTCCTAACCTCTCCTTTGCACATCATCTATCATCTTTCCTATCGCCTGAGTACCTTATCTTGTCAATGGATTGTTTCTGTTCTTGACACTGGTTCAGACATGACTGTGATTGTGAATGTCGGGATTTCGATTTGTGACAGATGGTTGGGACAAGAGGATCGACGGGTGGTGGTAATCAGAATCAGAACCAGAACCAGAATCAGCCGCCCACCATGGAGGATCTAGTCCGCTTGCAGACACAGACGATGCAACAGTTCACTCAGGCCAAGCTTTGATGCAGCAGAACCCGCAGAATCCACCTGTTCAGCCACCTCCCCAGCCCATCCGGGACAAGAGGGGAGAGTTCTTGAAGGGGCGTCCGCCAAAGTTCTCCCGCGCCAAGGACCCGATGGAAGCTAAAGACTGGATCAAGGAAGTGGAGAGACAGCTTGACATTGCTCAGTGTGATGATAGGGAGAAGGTGCTCTACGCCTCTGGACAGTTTGAAGGAGCCGCTCTCGACTGGTGGGTGGCATACCAATATGCGCAACCCGATCGCAACCAGATCACCTGGCAGCGGTTCAGTGACGACTTCCGTGCTCACCATGTGCCTGAGGGACTGACGGTCCTGAAGAAGAAGGAGTTCCTAGCCCTGACACAGGAAGGAATGAGTGTCACCGCCTACCGTGACAAGTTCCTCGAGCTGGCCCGCTATGCACCAGATGAGGTGTCGACAGACGAGAAGAGGCAAACTCGCTTCCGGAATGGACTCCAAGATGTTTTACAGCTACAGTTGATGTGCATCACCTTTCCAACCTTCGGCGGACTGGTTGATGGTGCTTTGATGGTGGAGCACAAGCGCCGTGAGATTGAGGACAAGAAGAGAAAGTTCATGAACCAGCAATCTGGCAGCAACGTCCGCCCCCGCTACAACCCCCAGCAGGTGAATCAGCAGCACACTCAGGGACAGTCAGGTCACCAGGACCATCAGCATACCCAGAATTCACCACCACCACAGCAGCAGCATCAGCGCTACCAGAACGTGCAGCAGAACACCCAGGCTTCGCGCACCACCCAGGCTAACACCACTTCTGTCGGCCCAAGGGCATGCTACCACTGTGGTGAACAGGGACATTACGCTAACTTTTGTCCCCGGAGGGTCTAGAACTCCACCGGTCAGAACAACAACCAGAGGGCAGGACCACAACCAACTCATAATGGAAATCAGCAGCAGGCGCAGGGAAACCGTGGCCAGCAGAACTACGCCAGGGGCAAGCTCAACCATGTGGGAGCAGAAACTGCAGAAAGAGCCACAGATGTGGTAGTCGGTATGTTTCCAGTCAACTCACAACCTGCTACAGTTTTGTTCGATTCTGGAGCTTCGCATGCTTTCATATCTGCTGATTTCGTGAAAAAGAACTTGATGCTTATGCAACCTATGGGAAATACCATGTTGGTTAGCTCGCCGGGAGGAGAACTTCGGGCCACATTACGTTGTCCTAATGTAGCAATTAACATAAGGGGGGTAGAATTTTTAGCACACCCTATAGTCCTAAACTCAATCGGGATGGATCTCATCTTGGGAATGAGCTGGCTAGCAAAGTACGAAGCAGTCATACAGTGTTCTAAGCGTGCAGTTCAGTTAGTGGCTCCATCAGGAGAGAAGATTGAGTATCAGGCAATTAAGTCCTCAGAGATTGGTCAAGGTTTTGGAGGAATCAGAGAGGGTCACCGGGAACAAAGACATCCGTGTGTGCAAGGTTCAGTGGAAACGTCATTCAGAAGGTGAAGCAACTCGAGAAAGAAAGGATGGTCTCAAGGCATAATATCCATATCTCTTCCAATCCACTTCCGAATCTCGGGGACGAGATTCATTTTAAGGGGGGTAGATTTGTAACACCCTAAAAATAGCCTTATTAAAAATTTAGTAATTAATTGGTTTTTTTATATTAAAGTGCTCATAATTAATATAGGGAAATAAAATTTTCAGGAAAATAAAAGCAAATATAGGAAATAGAAACATTATTGTTGCATTCATGCTGGTGCATTTATTTTTGATTGTTGAATTCAAATTTGAATTTGAATTTGAATTCAAATGAGTGTTTGAATAAAAGAAAAACCTTTTCTTTTTCTCTCTTTTTCCTTCTTCCTTTTTAGCCCAGCAGCCCAGCTCCTTTCTTCTTTTCGCGCGGCCCAGCTCCTTCTCTCTTTCTTTCTTTTTTTCCCGCGGCCCAACCTTTCTTTCCCCTGCGCAGCCCAGCAACCACGGCCCAGCTCAGCCGCGCCAGCCCGCTCCGCGCTCTCTTTCTTCCGCAGCCGGTGACAGCCCGGTCCCACGTGTCGGCGCCTATCTTCTCCGCCTGAGTCGCTGACCGCCTGGGCCCACGCATCAGTTTCTCCATCTTCCTCCGGTCGTGAGCGAGCAGGGCTCCTCCACCGCCGCGCTGCCGCCGAGACCGCCTCGCGCACGCCTCCGCGCTGCTTGGCGCGCACGCCAAGGTTCCTCTAGCCCCTATATATAGCTCCGCCTCTCCTCGCCCAAATCCCCAACCCTAGCCGCAACCCTAGCACCGCCGAGTCCGAGCCGCCGCCGTCGTCTCGAGCTCGCGTCGTCGCCGCTTTGACACCTAGACCCGCACCAGGAGCTTCGGCGCGTGGTAAGCAACTTGCCGAGGCCCTAAACCCCCTCCCTCTCGCTCTCCCGCGCTTGCTCGAGCTCGTCGGAGTTCTCAACCCGCCGCCGCTCGTCGCCAGCCGCCACCGCCGCTCAATCCTCGAGTAGAACCCCCAAAACGAGTTCGCCGTCGTCTCCTCTACCTCTAGGACCAAACGCGGCGAGTTTTGGAGCACCATAGCCCCCAACCGAGCCAACTCCGGCGAGGGCGCCGCCGCGCGCCGCCGCGAGTCGTCGTTCCCGGCGACTTTTACGCTAGAGCTAATCCCAGCCGTTAGATTCGAAATCGACGGCCAGATCTGAAAACCGATTTAAACCGAGCCGGTTCACCGTGAACCCGTGAACCGCGGTTCAGGGCCGGTCCACGGTTCGGTCTACCGTGACGTCATGCCGACGTCAGCTTCCAGCCGCCGCCGTGCCCGTTTTGCAAAAGAGCCCCTGCAGTTTTTGACAATCAACCCGCGGTCCACCTCTATTCAAAAGTATTTACAGTTTAGTCCTTTTTCTTTCGATTTAGCCCCTGCGCTTTTGAAAAATAGTGCCCGCCATCCTGAGTGACAGTTTTACTCGTTAGCCCTCGAGTTTTTATACGAAATTATGTTTTAGGTCCCTGGTTTCTTTCAAAAACACCCCTGGAAGCTTAAAAGTCTTACCAGCAAGCCCCTAGAGCCCGTTTTAAGCGTAGTTTCTCCGTTTTAACTCCGATTTGAGTGATTTTCGCGCTCATGTGTTCGTAGTGAAGCGTAGAGTAGCTCTAAAGCCTTCTTTTCATCTTTTGTTTATGTTTGGTGTACTGTTCTAATTAAATGCCTTGTTTGCATGTATGTGTGGATGCTTGTTGGTGATCGATGTGAGTAGTTGCCGAGCCGTTCGAGTTCGCCGACGATCCCGTTCCCGAAGAGCAGGTGCAGCAGCAGTTCTCTGAGGAAGGCAAGTATAACACGGACCATCCTTGTTACCTATACACCGATTAATCACATAAATCATATGCATGTGTCTAATACTGTTAACCATTAAGGATGTTCCTAGTCTTTACCTTATTCCTTGTTACCCAGGGTTTCATGCATTATGGTTAGACTATGCTACGTGCTGCAACCAACATTTACATTTAATGTCAATATTGAATTAATGGTTCACTTCAATGATGGTTAAAAGGGCGAAACCTCTGCAGAGTGTTGATCTATCATGATAGCCGTGCTCACGGACACGAGCGGCCTGGATCCTTTTTGATTAGAAGATGAAGTTAGTGATTGATGTTGGTTTGTTCTATAATCACTTATACCTTATTAATGGGTTTATACTTGGGATTCTACTCATTTGTAGTAAAATAGATGATACTAAAATGAAACAACTAAAAGTGCTACTGCAGTTTAACCGTGTCCAGCCTTCTGTTCTTGCATAACCCGTGTTATACTTGTTAAGTAAGATGGTTTACTTACACTTGCAACTATTCAACAAAATCCCGGATGGGTAACAGATGGAGCATTGAATGATCAGTCGCTTGCTGAGTTTCCGGAGGATCTGCCGTACTTCTAAGCTGTGTTCAACCAGTCGGTGTCCCTGTAGATTTGAGGCTCTACCTAGTATGAAGCGTTTAAATAATATTAAGACTTCCGCTGTGTTATTTGTTTAAGACTATGTCTTGTGTTAAACTCTGATACAAACTATTTTATTCGAGCATTGTGTTCTCTGTGATTCAATATTTGTAATCTATATGTGTTCTGTGGACATCCTGGGCACACATATGGAAGCATTCGGATTTCTTGGAAATCTGGGTGTTACATGGGCCCTTCAATCCTTGTACAAAGCATCCTAGGCCTTTCGGGTCCGTTGATCAAACCGACGTTGGAATCAACGTCCCTGATCATCTTCATTGTGTTTCATCTGCATGGACGAAGTTTGACACCCAAATGTGCCAGGGCCAGGCTGGCCGGCCTAGGGGAGGCCGGTCGGCCTGGGTCTGAGCCCAATTTGGGTGAAATTTCACCAATAGGTCCCTGCAGGCACAAATCATCCAAAACTTGTGGAATTTGTTAGTAATAAACATTTTATATATGGAACATGGCATGAAATCCTTGTTTCTCCCGAAATGTTGACGGTCACCGAATGGTTTTAACGACCGTCAACAATCTCGCGCTCCTGCAATAGTTCATTAGCTTTAGTTGTTGCAGTGGTATGTTATTTGCTCTCTAGAGCCTAAGACATATATGTGCCGATTCCCTGGTTCTGCACTTTATTTATTTATTTATTATGCCACTGGGTGACGAGGCAAGGCTGCCGGTGAGCTGGCCAGACGCGCCCGTGTAACACGAGGGGAGTCGGCCGGTGAGCTGGTGAGGCATGGCCGGGCGTACGTGGTGAGTCGGCAGGTGAGCTAGAGATGTGGTGCGGCCGTGTGAAATTGGCGATGCAATGTTACGCTAATAAAGTCAATTACCAAAACTATCCATATCCGGTGGTCTCCTCAAGTTCAGGGTTCGAGCTCCTCTTTTTGAGCTCCTTTAGTCCATTTTTTCTTTCCTTTAGTAACGTCTCTTTTCTATAAGTAATAGGAAAATAATTTGTGAAATAACCACACTTTAAGTGCGGTGGAGTGGTAGGGCGCTTGTTGCTCTTGCTGCAAGGCTATGGTTCAATACCCAAGTAAGCTCATATTTTAATCTTTTTTAGTTTATTTACAAGACTTTTTTTTTGCCTATTTGCAGTTTATTTCTAAGTTTTTGGATCATGTGAGCTGGTGGCCATGCATAAACGATGTTGTGGGCCATAAACAACTTAGACACGTATCGCATAGTTGTCTTGTTGCAACTATTCGGGTTTAGTCGTTATGCCTATGACAATGGTGCAATGATGCTGGTGTGCATTGCTATAGCTATGTCTCCTTGCAACGTTTCACATTTAGGTTGCAATAGCAAACCCTCATAGACAACCCTCTCTATTGGCGTGGCTATATCTAAGAATCCTTTTGCAATACTTCAGTTTCGTGTTGCCATAGCTTAAAGTCTATCGCAACAAGCCATACTATCTATAGCAACACTGTCTTTCAGTTGCGATCTTGTCCATTATTGCAACCTGTACAATAGTGTGGCAACAACGTCACTCTAATTACAACGCGCACATCGTCGTTGCGATACATTCTACTTATTGCAACCCACACTCTTTAAATTGCAACAATACTCCATTTGGTTGTAATATGTCACCCTATAGCAACCAAACTCGACTAGTGTTGTAATAAATCCTATGTATTGCAACGAATCACCATGGTGTTGCGATGAACAGTGTAGCATTAGCCTGGCTCCCTTGCAGTGCAGATTCCCCGTGCCTCGACGCCGCCTGCTTTGGCCTCCACTGCGCCATTGGGCTTGGCCGCCATCGATTCCGTCCATGCTCGTCAATCTTCTCCTTCACTCTCGCCCCTTTAGATGTCTCACCAGGTGATTTCTTTAGATCTATTGCATTATTGATATGTGCCTATAAAATCCCGATTGGGTGTGGTTTCATCCGTTTAGCTGCTGTTCCAGTCTGCTACATGGTGAATTGATGGGTTCGTTCATTGCTTTTCTTTGAGGAGGCGAGGAGGAGAAGGAAGAAGCAGGCGCATCCACCGCAGGGGCAAGGTACAGTTGCATCCCCTGATCTGTTTTTGCCATCCCCTGCATTTTTTTGTGTTCGACACAATGCGAATTTGGTCGTGCTCTGTTGTATAGGCACCTGCTCCAGCTCCATCCTGTTGCAGGGCCAGGAGCGCATCGCCAGCTCCCCGACCAGCATCGTCCTCTCCTGATTTGCCACCTGATTTGGCAAGCTTTTTACAGTCGATTCCCCTGCAATGTTGCTTCTGTTTCTTGTTGCTTGCCTGTGCTACATGTTGAATCAACCTTGGACCTTAATCCTTCCTTTCTGTGCATTGCTTCCTGTCCTGTCCATAATGTTCTCGCCGTAATGCTACAACCTAGTGACAAGCCTGCCTGCGCTGCAAGGTGTTTGATGTGTCCAAGCTTTTTTTATATTCGCAAAAAAAGTTTTTTTAATTAATTTGACATTGATGTTGTGCCCAAGATGTACCGCGACGTGGATGCTGTAAATGCCGACCTCGATGTTGCTGAGGTGCCTTCCCCCTTTTTTGCTTTCTTGTTTTATCAACTGGTGCATCGTATTCTTTTCATGAAACTCCACTGGTGCATTTGTTCAGGAGGGGAATATTTTTTGTTTGGCTAATTAATCTCCTAGTCCACCTTATGTGATAGTTGCAGATAACAACATTCTCTTGCCAAAGTTATGATTACTACATTAGCTAGAAAATTATTGGTAGAATTTGAAGAATTTGTTGTTTGATAGTTCAGTTTATTTTTAGCAGACAATCGGCAAATTATTACAGCATCAGTGTGCTTCTGAGTTGCTACCTGCCAGCCTGCTACTCTTCGTGTGGTTCTGGGCACTGCATTCAGTACACATCACTAGTACAGGCTTAGTTATCAAGACTAGGTGTTATGTGCTTTTGGAACATATAATTGCTCATTGATTTTACTTTTGCTCAGCCATACGATTTTATGAGTTATTCGCTTATTTGGTTTAGTATAACTGCTTTATATAATACCGTGCCCGCACCATGACAGTGCATGTGCTGTTTTTTTTTTGTGGTTCTATTTTGGATATGTGCAAATAATGATGCACGATTAGCCATTTTTAGTGAGATGCATAATTTATCTAAAATCTTTATCTTTCATCAGTTATTTCATTGGGAAGGCAGAGCTCCTGGAAGGCGGTGCTGGCGAGGCCCGCTTTCCCATGGCGTGGTGATATTGGCCTTGCCCTCTGCTGGCCGCTTTGCCGCAGCTGCCATTCCACGTCCTACTATGTGGCTGACATGGGCGGCTGCAGCTGGCATTTCATGGTAAAGTACCTCACGAAATGGCTCTGAAGATTTATCAACTGATTCCTGCGATAGTGTGTCTCTACTTCCAAATTCTGGTTTTTTGGTTCATTTGCTGTGCAGAACTATGACAATGGAAAGAGGTTACGCATAAAATAAAAAAAAGTGAATTGGATTAGCAGTCCCTGGTTTAGTGACCGCTTGATGCTGAACAACCAATTCAGCTTCATATTAGACTGACAATCGTTCATAGCAGCTAGCATATTAGCCGCCTTGGGTGATATCATTTGGATTGTGGTACACCGGTGATTCACTCACTTCAATTGGATTGTAGCACTGTTTTTGCACCTGTGTCATTATTTACAGTTACACACAATACAAGTTTTTTTTTCTTATCCTTTTGCAGGCCAGCTGCGGCAGCGAGGGCTTGTTTGGATTGAACCCCTGAAAAAAAATGCCCGCTAGGCCTTCGATTTCAGGGGGCCCACGGTCTTATGGGCCTGCCTGGCAGATTTTCTATGGCTGCAAACCAAACTGCCCTTGAGTACGAGGTCACAAGGAAACTTCAGGAATGAATACCTAGCTATAGGCTAAAGCGGCTAGCTCAGTGTGGAGAGAATTTCCAAGAGCAGGGAGGTTCAAGCAATGCTCCGCGACTGATTCAATATGTGTTTTCAGGACCCGATTGTAATATATTTTGTACAGTAGTAACTCACAAGGTAACCGAGTGTATACAAGGCTGATAAGATTGGTCATAAAATGGATAGAGAACAAAGAGTTTGTATTCAGTTTGTATTCTGTGCGACTTCTAGCTTTTTTTTTCTTTCTCGCTGAACGAAAAATGTTGTGGAAACAAAATTCTGAGGTGATCCAACCTCACTTTTTTTTTTGTTCTGCCTCGTGTTGCCTGATGTAAAAAACTATCTACTTGAACCTAAATATCGGTGCGTCCACTTAACGGCATGAAATAAATGATTTTCTATCGTCACTAGATTTTTTTTTTACGAAAATGAATCTGCCAACTGGGAAATACTTCCGTGCAAACACAAAGGCTAAGCCAAAACTTCCTTGCATCGTATCGTAGCGGTGAGGACGTGGCCACGTGGGTCCTGCTGCTCGTAGCGAACAAAAATTACTCGATGGAGGAAAACTCGGGCAAACGAAACCGCGCAGGGCTGGATGGAGGAAAACCGAGGAGTGGAGACCGGGTGGGAGGGCCACAGGGGCGCTCGGCGTGGGTCTCGTAGGGGGGTCGGGTGGTACCATTTAGCGCTGTCATATGTATATATGTATATATATGTATACGTATAGGATGAGGTTTTTCTACTCCTAGGTGTAGCTACTCTCATATGTGTATCTCACAAATTACTAGGTATTTTTTCATACTTGACATTTCTAAATAAAGTATGTACACATACTTGATTTTTAAAAGTAGTATGTCGATATATTTTTTTTTTATTCATGAAGTATCTGGACATACTCCCTTTTCTATACAGAAAATGTAATATATCATAAGGTGTAAAAAAATATGAGTTCCACTCAAATTTTTTCATGGTTAGCACTTTGATAAATCTTATTTTAGGTATGTGTACATCCTCAAAATAATAAATGAGTATGTACACATCCCTAACATGGTTTTTTTGACATGGGTGTAGCTACACCTGGGAGTAGAAAGGATTTTCCCTATATGTATATATGTATATATATATGTATATAGGGAAAATCCTTTCTACTCCCAGGTGTAGCTACTTCTATGTCTATATCTCACACATTAGAAAGTATCTTTTCATACTTAAGGTTTCTAAAAAAAGTATGTACACATACTTGATTTTTCAAAATGATAACTATGAAAATTTCTGAGTGGAACTCATATTTTTTTTGCACCTTGTGATATGTTACATTTCCTTTATAGAAAAAATAAGTATGTCCATATACTTCATATATAAAAAACATTATCTTTGCATAGCTGTTTTAAAAATCAAGTATGTGTACATACTTTTTTTAGAAACGTCAAGTATGAAATAATACTTTCTAATTTGTGAGATACACATATGGGAGTAGCTACACCTGGGAGTAGAAAAACCTCGTCCTATGTATATATATATATATGTGTGTGTGTGTGTGTGTGTGTATACATGTGTATAAGCTCTCTAAGGCTCTCTATGGTTTGAAGCAAGCTCCTCGTGCTTGGTATGAGAGGCTTAGAGTTTTTCTCATTTCTAAGGGCTTTAAAATTGGGGATGTAGACACTATATTGTTCACTAAGTCTATTAGAGATGATATGGTTATTTGTCAAATATATGTTGATTAAACTATTTTTGGTTGAACTAACCAAGAATTTTGTGAGGAATTTGGTGAAATGATGTCAAAGGAGTTTGAAATGTCGATGATTGCTGAATTGAATTTCTTTCTTGGACTTCAAATCAAGCAACTCAAGGAAGGGACATTTATATCCCAATCAAAATATTTGAAGGATTTATTGAAAAAGTTTGGCTTGATGGAAGCAAAACCAATGGAAACTCCTATGTCATCAAATGGGCATCTTGATCTTGATAAGGGAGGTAAATCGGTTGATATAAGGCTTTATAGGTCTATGATTGGTAGTATGCTTTACCTTACCACATCTAGGCCCGATATCATGTTGAGTGTATGCATGTGTGCAAGGTTTCAAGCCGATCTGAAAGAATGTTATTTGGTTGCCGTCAGAAGACTATTTAGATACTTGACAATACACTCAATATTGGTATTTGGTTCCCTAAAGGTGCTCAATTTTTATTGATTGGTTATTCGGATGCCGATTATGCCGGTTGCAAGATTGATAGAAAAAGTACCTCTGGTTGATGTCCATTTCTTGGAAGGTCACTTGTTTTTTGGATCTCTAAGAAACAAAATTTAGTGGCCCTATCAACCACCGAAGCGGAATATATTGCAGCCGCTAGTTGTTGTGCTCAATTGTTATGGATGAAGCAAACTCTCTTGGATTATGGTATGAAATTCCCCATAGTTCCTTTATTTTGTGATAATGAAAGTGCCGTGAAGCTTGCAAGCAATCCGGTTCAATACTCAAGAACAAAATATATTGATACTAGGCATCACTTCATAAGAGATCATGTGAGCAAGGGAGATGTTGATATTGTTGGCATTGGAACTAATGATCAATTGGTGGATATTTTCACCAAGCCATTGGATGAGAAGAGATTTTGTGAATTGAGGAATGAGCTAAATGTCATTGACATCTCAAATGTGGCTTGAAACCAAGTGCATATGCTTCTCTAGTCTATCTCTCTATTGTTGCACACCTTTGATGTATTTATGGCATATTTTGGAGTAATTTTTATTCTAATGCTAAATCATGTCATATTTGCTCAAAATTTGTTTCAACTAAAAACAGTGTTCTCAGGTAGAAATTTACAGGCAGTGGTGGACCGTCCATAGGCAAAGTTAGTTTTATATAGAGAGGATTGCTGTCGGGCTCGAAAATTCTTTGTGAGGCGGACCGTCCGCGGTTGTTGGTGGACCATCCACGGTTATGAAAGTTTTTATACAGAGAAGTTCGTAATCTGGAGGTCGTCGATTTTCAAAGGCGGACCGTCCGCCCCTCATGGGCGGACTGTTCGGTGCGGGTCGGCACTGGTGGGACCCACGTGACCGCATTCCTCCTTTCTTCTCCTTCGTCCAACTAAAGCCATTTGCCTTCTTCCTCTTTTTCTTCTTCCTACTCTCAAAGAAAAGATACCCCCTTTGGATTTCTTCGTTGAAGCGTTCCCCGGACCGTCTGAGAGCATCCTCAGACTCTCCGCGAACTCCTCCATCATGTCCTCCCGCTACTTTTTCAAGTCTCGTATTGTTTTGAATGGATTTCGAATTTGAAAGGAAGTTACGGTTGGGGCTCTGATCTGAAATTTGACCATAGATTCTTGAAATTGGTTGGATATATATGTTGCTAGTGATGTGGTAGTCATGTTGCTGAAGTTTGGTTGGTTGACTTTGAGTAAATTTTGCGGAATTGAAGATTGAATATACGCATCTACAAGCTATTCGCGCATGAACAGTGACTAGCGGACCGTCCGCCAGCCACTGAAATTTTTGTGGAAATTGCTAATCAATTCTATGATGATTTATTGGTTTATATGATACATGCTTATGATAAATGGATTTGTTTGACAGTGGAGGTGGTCATCGTGGTGGACGTGGAAAATTAAAAGAATTGGCTAGCAAGGTGAAAATTGGAAGTTCATCTAAAAGGCCAAGAAGAGATGAAAGTGAGAGTAGTGCAGCACAGGATACTGATGACAATGATTGGGATCCTGAAAACAGCAATGCTACCATTGCAAGTGATTATGATGAAGAAGAAGTTGAGATTGAGATTCATCCACATGTTGTGGAAATTATTGATATCACACAACATACTGCACCTAGAAGAAGGTGGACTCCAGATGCTTTCTCTAGAGAAAGGACTCAATATCATTATGGTATTCGAGGAGACACCAAGAACAATTTCTTTCATACTCAGGTACAAGAAGATGCTTTCTTTGGCCATCTTGTTTCTAAAACTGTGTTCAGGCATCAAACTATAGATTTCAGCTATCTAGCTGAACACAATGTGCTAAGTGGCTTGATTGGAAAGTTTGAAGCAATGGGCCTTAGAAACTTTCCAGAGCATAGATTTGATTGGAATGACACTTTTATTGTCAGATCTATGCCATTGTTGAAGTTCTTCTAGAGTCAGAGCACTACAAGAAATCCTTTACTTTTTGACGTATTTGGTATGACAATAGAGCATAATGTAATTATATCATTCATTTTATGACATTTTATTTTAGACACTTTGACTTTGTGACAAAAAAAGGTGATGCGTCATAAAAAATGTCATGCAGGTATATGAAGTTTATCCAATGACGATATTTGGGACGTCACAGAGACACTTCATGTGTTATAAAAGCTCATTTACAAGTACCATCAACCAATGAAAGACTTTTGTGTAACAAAATATTATTAATATTTTAAAAGCAATTTGCGCCACGTGGAAAAATAAAGAATATGAAAAAATTCGCAAGAACATGTACAATGACAGACTTTTTGTGTCACAAAATATTATTAATATTTTAAAATCAATTTGCATCATGTGGAAAAATAAAGAATAAAATTCGCAAGAACATGTATTATAATTTTTTTATGAGAAATGTAGAAGGCAAAACAAAAGACGTTTAAACGGGCAATTAAAAAATGAGGTGGAGCGAAAATTCGAACTCCAAAACAACATGTCAAAATTTTTTATGATTTTTTTAGATTTTTTTCTATGAATTAAGAAGAATAAAAAATATACACCAGACCACTCCAACATTTTATGATTTTATTCAACATTTTTTCTGTGAATTAAGAAGAATAAAAAATATTGGCGTCAAAAACCTTTTGGTTTGAAGAGTCGAACCTTTTGCTCATGGAGCCGCAAATACTCACTTACCATTAGCACATATGTGGAGGATTGGGGCATTGGATTTAGTTGAATTATTAGCCAGGTCACCCCACAGCCACCTTACCTGTCCACGGGGAGGCACCACGTCACCCGGCAGCTACCTCCTCGTCAACCGGCCACCACCGCTTCGTCACCTGGCCGCGAGCTCCACGTGGCAAGTCCAGTCACCATGGACTATAAGTAGAAATAGGAGCAAAAAGAAGTGACAGAAACAGGGATCGAAAACACCACCTCGCACTTAACAAGTGGGAGAACTACCACTAGGAAAATTGCGTCTTTGGTAGTCTCTGTGCTATATTTGCTTTTAGTATGGATAGATGTCCACTAACTTCTACCACATTCCACATGCCAGCGAGCTGTGGGGCGCAGATTACACGAACGGCCGTGCGATCCGCGTGTTCCCGCTTCAGCCACTCAGGTGGTTACCACGTGCCAGACTAAATGAAGAACACATAAAGAGCCAAGTTTCTCTTTTTAATCCGAAATTAAAACTTATAACTAGTATTTCTTCATCATACAGACTCCAAATTTGGTGATTTTTTTCTTTTTTTATAAAATCATGCACTTTCACTCAGCACTATTGTTAATGGTAATTTCTATTTTGGAACTTTATTTTCAGATGGTTCATTTTGTTCCACCTAAATAGAAGTTATAAAACATGTTTTTGCCTATAGCAACTGGTAATATAACTTCATGTTTTCTAACATTATGATTAGCATAAGGTTGCATCCAAATTTGAGTTGAATATGTGTTAAAAAAATATTGAGATGTGTACAAATTGCACTGTTTCAACTTGAGTTGTATGAAACTACGTGGGAGATGTATCCAACTTTGAACAATGCATAATCTCATTTCCATAAAATCATTCAAAACTTTTTTGAAAAGCTTGTTGACCCAAAATATCTAACTTCTATGATTGATTTGTGGCGAAGCAAGTTATTTTTATGCTTAGATGGATGTAACTTTGAAAAATCTTATGTGTGCCATGAGAAGCTCCGTCAATCTCTTATCTATCATGAATATGTGCTACAAAAATATTCAAAAATTGGATGCACATATTTAGGGGGAGCTCTTCTCTAACTTGGATTTGATCTACCTATATTTCTCTCATGTGATCAAGGATAAGGTATATCAAATGTTCACCCCAAGGCTTCCTCATATTTTATCTGTGAAGTAGACTTGAAATCAACTTTTTCATCTCTCCTATATGTGGTTGTCATCAATTATCAAAAAGGGGGAGATTGAAAGCATCTAGGCCCCTAGTTTAGTGTTTTGGTAATTAGTGACAACACTTTGTGGACTAAAGATTTCATTGAGCATATGAATTAAGGTTAGTCACATATATGCGCTATGAGATTCCATGAAGATGATATTGTAAAAAGCAAGAATGCTTCCGCAAAGAAAAGTTGATATGAAGTGGCGAAAGACTCAAGGCAAAGGTATAAGATAGGAATTTCATTTTACCGGTCAAGAGGTGATTAGAGAAGTAAATTGACCGGATTGGTAGGCTAGATAGTTGTACTATCAAGAGGGATCAATTAACAATTGCTTGATGAGTCAATAGTGTCACATTGCTTAAACACTTGGATTTGCATGCATATAGATGAGAGTTAGTCGCTAACTAAAAATGTGCTGAAAATTTGCACGGCGGACATTCTGGCCAGGCTTGGTGGACGGTCCGCCTCTATAAGAAAATTTACTCAGAGCCGGCGAGCTCTCTGGTGTATTTAATGGTCAACGGCGGACGGTCCGGCCAGAGGCGGCAGACGGTCCGGCATTGAAGTAATTTTTGGACAGAGGCTCGGCGCCCTCTGGTGGTTTTGGTTGATAACGGCGGACGGTCCGGCCCTAGGGAGCGGACAGTCTGCCTGCTAACTTTCAGACTTGTCCGAACAGCAGACGGTTCGATTTTCGAATAACGGTCGGTTCTGACATGCCTCGATGTGACACATAGCCGTTGATTTATAACGGCGGACTGTCGGATTATGTAGGGGCGGACGTTCCGCGAGTTCGCAGAAAACGTGGAATTTGAACATAACTGTTGGATTTGAGGCACCCTCTATAAATAGAGGCGTGGCCGACGTGGGGAGCTCCTCTTGGCCATTCCACTCACTTGCAACACACATTTGAGCTCCCCACTCCCTCTCTCTCATTCACATAGCTTGGGATTGCATTTTTGGTGTGATTGAGAGGCATCTAGTGCTAGCATTCAAGGTTTGAGCTTTGGGGCACTAGGAGTTCCTCAAGCAAGGTTGTTGATTTGTTTCTCTTGGAGGTTGCCGCCTCCTAGACGGCTTGGAGATTTGTTTTCATTGATCTCTTCAAGAAAATTGTGAAGAAGTCTTTGATTCATTCTTGTGAAGAGGCATCAGCTTTGCCTCATCGGAGTGGTGAAAAGCATCTCTAGTGGAATGAGGTTTGGAGCGGCTCATTGGTTCCGAGATTAGCTCATACACCAAGTGGATTCTTGGTAGAAGAGCAATTGAAACCTTTGAATCCACCTCAACATGGATTAGGGGTGACCGACAAGTCACCGACACCACAAAAAAATTTCATACAAGCAATTTACTTTGAGCAATTTATCTTACAGTTATTGAATTATATCTTGTCATTGTAGGTTGCAAACCTTTGACATAGACTAGTTTCACTAGCGATAGAATTTAATTTGTGTTGCTAATTAAATTTATCTAGCGTTGTGTTTTTAGTTTGAAACCGCCTATTGACCCTCCTCTAGTCTGTAATCCTCGATCCTACACCTACACGAGCGAAGCATCGTAGTCTTCGGGTAGAGGTCGCATGGATGACCTAATGCCAAGTAAAGCCTTGGCTTGATGTTTGATGGCATCGAACCATCGACTTAACTCAGTTTGAGACATGCTCGATAAAATACGTACAAATGAATGAAGAGGAAGAGGCCAAGAGTCTGAAGGCCAAGAACCAAACAAAGAACTGCTTCGCTAACTTGCAATTGCAATAATGTATCACTTTCCTTGATTTGATATGATAGTGTAACCGCTTTATTGTCTGGCAAAATGCCAAAAATACTTCTACTATGGATCAAATGTGTCATGGACAAGTGTTGAAATGTATGAGCTTCGAGCTCTTGTATGTTGAAAGAACATGTCATTCGATAGAATAAAAATACATGTAATGCACCTATGAAGAGCGTGGGTTTGTACTCTTGTAACCTTGTGTAACAGCACGGGCTCAAGGGGATCGCCAATTACTCCATTATTTTTGGTGGCGGCAACAACAACAACTACACCCTCAGCCTCGACACAAGGGCCTCACCAGCAATTGCTTCGACGTCTATATCACCACCTTTGACTCAAGGGAGTCAGCACCAACAATACCACCTACGGTGAATCTAGGTGGCCTTCGTCCTCAACGGCAATGTTCACCTCAAATGGGCTCGACAACAACAACTTAATCTTCATCCTCGACGAAAACCTTCGGCCCCAGGACATAGGCGATGTCTGCATCGCCTTAGTCCTAAAAAACAGTGTTCGGCTCGAGGGGCTTGCCATTGGCTTCGGCGTCAACCACCATGTTGCCTCATCTTGTCTTGAGGAGCTAATGTCTGGTGACTTGTAATTTTTGTAAGTTATCGCTTTTTTGGGCTCACAAGGGGGTGAAGGCTCGTACTATTTCTATCTTCACTTCGATTACATGGGATTTTTTGCACTCTTTCATGGGAGCAATGAGCCTTCGTCACGAACCCCGGCTAAGAGGGGCTAGGGGCCAGATAGCCTTGGAGGCATGACTTTGCCCGGTGCTCGTGACTCAAGGCCCAAGCACCACGCCTTCACGTTCATCTACGAACTCGAGGCGCTCGGTGACGATGACTTCGCCTTCGCCCTCACCTTCGAACTTGAGGAACTCAGCAATGACGACTTCGCCTTCGCCCTCACCTACGAACTCGAGGGACTCGTGACGACTACTACTTCCACTTCACCTTCGCCTTCGGACTCGAGGGGCTCGGCGATGACTACTTTGCCTTCGCCTTCGGACTCGTGGGTGGAGACCACTACTTTGCCTTCGCCTTCGGACTTGAGGGGCTCGGCGATGACTAGTTCGCCTTCGCCTTTGGACTCGAGGGGCTCAGCGATGACTACTTCACCTTCGCCTTTGGACTCGAGGGTTCTATTTTTTACAAAGGAGGGAAATATGTAAATTTAGCTAAGGTTTTACAGGGTTCTACTTTTTACGAAGGAGGAAAATATGTAAATTTAGCTAAGGTTTTACAGAGGCTCTTGGAGCCCCTCGTTATGTTGCTGGTATAAAACACAGAGAGGGCCATAAATGAACCGAAGATTGTGTGCTCAAGTGCATGCTCAAGATGCACTAAAAGACATCAAAAACCTGCGCAGAGATATAGAAGAGTACCCAATTTATATTTCCTGAATTTAATGGTGATGATTCTTGTGGATGGATTAAAAAAACTAAGAAATACTGAGATGGTGGGTGTTTGTAACGAGGGCCGGCTAAAGATTGCTGTCATGTTTGTTACGGAAAAAGCTAGTTCCGGTGGAAATAAAATAACATCCTCGTTTGATCTGTTCAGTAGGTAGCCATTGTTATTATCGAGTAGCATTGGAATGATCATACTCTATGGTCACAAATCAATCATCGAGCCACTAGAATAAACGTTGAGCAGGTTCGAAGATCATTGAAGTCATCTGTATAAGCACTAGAATAAACAGAGTAAATATGCAGTATTAAACAAGTGTATCTTTGATTGCAGCTTTTAATATGTAAACAAGTAATATCCTTGTTTGGTCTGTCAGTTAGCTAGCCATCATATTCATTAGTGAAATTTATGAGTAGCATTGCAATCATCAAATGCTCCTGATCACAGCTCTATGAAATCATCTAAGCAATGATTACATATTTAGGAACATCCAGCCAAGTCTCTTCTCTCCTGCAAAAGAACATTTTAATAAAGAATTTGCCTTGGTTATTCTTTGAGCAAACCAAAAGTACATCACCAAGATTGATGAATGATTAGCGAACTATTTGTAATTCTCATTGATTTTCCTTCTCTCCTGAGTTTTTTTCATTGTACCTCTTCGTAGAACTCCAGTTTTTTTTTTCCTAATATACAAAATACATAACCAGTAGGGGGAAAAACCTCCTTGCATTAAAAAATATCTATATATGCACTAGAATAAACTACTGGATTGATAGAGGCTGGATTATATCCATTATAAAAAAATGCACTAGAATAAACACTGAGAAGCTCTGTTGACTTTTATCTCTCGCAAAAATACTATCAGAAACTACTGGAGCACACCACCACCATTAGTCAGAAAGGCCACCACTCAGGTAAATTCTTTGCTCTAAACCTAATGAAGCCGCAGCACTGTGACCCTGATTCGTACAGTGAGAACCAGGTCCCCCTCGTCCTCCCAATGCTCCTCTATCTATGACGTGTGCAGATGGAGGGCAGCAATGACGACTAGACAACAAGGTCGTCAGGTCATATAGTTATTCGCTGTAGGGATTGTCTATATAATATACTGTTTCTTGAGAATCAAAAAAAAAAAAACTGTTTCGTCCCTATTGTTACTACATATCAAGGACATCAACATATATATGACTCCACGTTAAAATTCTTTCACCTGCGTATATTACTTAGCTTAACAAAACCCAATCATAACTTCCTGTACGTCTCGGTCATGCCAGCTCCCATCCAAAAAAAACAAATACTCCAGTCGAAAGACCAAAACCCTACAAGTCTTCACCTCTCATTATAGACGAAAGAGTTGATGCAAACAATGTGAGAGAAAGGGACATATAGTTGTTATACTAGCATAATTCCCCTCCATGGCCAAACAATCATATTCAATAATCCGCATACGCCAGTATGGATACATATGAATTTGGGAAGATATTTAAATAATGGTATTCCAAATGTCAGTAGGAATATCCTGTGATCTTTACAAAGGAAGAGACACAATATAAGGTCGGATCCATGGGAATGCACCGAAGAGAGTTCTTTAGGAACTCTCTGCTTGATCAATTTGGCCACTGAAAAGAAAATAAAAGCCAAAGCATGGGGAAAGCGTCGTTCCGTCTAATTCTTGGTCTGGTGGCTGTCCTTGGCTGCAATGCTGATCATGATTTTTTGCCAGGTTTGAAAACTTCTGTTACAATATTTTTGGAACTGTAGTATTTGCAAGGTACAGACGATTCTATAACTTTCTGCAGATACAAATTGATTTAATCATGTCTCACAAAAGAGAATTTCCAAAGGATATGGTTTTAACTCATCATAAGCAAGATAGTTTCTTGCATCCTGCACTTCAAAATGAGTAGTTTGGACTAGGGAAATGCCAAATTACTCCCCTGAAGTATACATAAAGTCCATATAACCCCCTAAAATGTTTGTTGGTTCAATTTACCCCCTAAAATATATACTTTGTTAAATTTATCCCTTAGAATATTTTTTCTTTCTTGTTTCTCCATACAAAAGTTGAATTTCAATTAAATATATTTGCGCTGTAGTAGTGGACATGATAATGTACATCAAAAAATATATTATGAAATTTTTCATCATTATGTTTTGTATAATATTGGATCCAGATGATTAATTTATTATTTTATATCATGGCCTATCATATCAATGATAGATAAACATGTGTTATATTTTTCTAACATGGGTTACGAATTATCTATTATCATGTCAACAAATTTGAGCCTAATATCACACACCTGTGTATGAAGAAATAAAAAGACATTGTATTAGAGCATACTTAAACCAAATGACATTGTCTAGGTGGTTATGTGAACTTTGACTATACTTAAGGGGAATGATTTGGACTTTTTTTTTTCCTTCGGACAAAACCTCTGGACAGCCGGTGTTACTATCTTTCATGCTGTTTTCTTCAAAGAGCTTCACACCATTACATTTAGAAAACTTGAAGAGTGACCCTATTTTTTTACCATAGACGTTTCAGTTTTGCAATAGGGATACCGTATCCTGATATGGTGATATTGAGTAATTCTAATGTCTGTTAGAGAAAGAGAGAGCACTACAGGAAAAAAAGCCCCCCCCAGTGCCGGTTCGTAGGCACCAATCAGTGCCAATTACGCAACCGGCACTGGGCTTCCGGTACTGATGGGCACCATCTGTACCGGTTGGTGTTCCACTGCCACGCGTGGGTCGACGCGGTTAGTACAGGTTGGTAATACCAAGCAGTGCTAACGGCTATTTTTTTTTATTTGTTTTATTTTCTGTTTTTTCTTTTATTTGTTTTCTTTTCCTTTTTCTATAGGGTATATATATGTATTTCAATTCGTATTTCGTTACTATCCGTACTCCTAGCCTATCCGTACTATAGGCCTATATTACGTATTTCTTTTCGTATTTGGATGGTACAACGCTTAAAGAAATAATATGTTACATGCATGCATGTGATAATTGGTAGATAGAAGTGTGTGTGTGTATATATATATATATATATCAAAATCGTCGACATGTATCATATAGAATTGCTGCAAACAGTTAGATCGATCCTACCAATCCTCATCGTACTTAGGATTATACTTTCCGTCATCATAGAACTCTGCGCCAAGAGTGATTACTTCATCCAACAAAAATCAAGTGTGCTCCGAAGTTTCTTGTGACCCTTTTGGCATCCCGGGTACAACAACTTTTTGTGATCCTCCAACATCTTTTCAAACTTCTTTGCCTCCAATGCAGTTTTACTTTCTCTGTGGCCTTCTAGCAACACCTTACGAACCTCGTTGGGTGCTTCCTCTTCTTGGACAATTTCCTCAAAGGCACTGGCTTCGTGCATGTGAACCCAGTCTGGAAGTTCTTCTTCTTCTTCTTCTTCATCTCCCATCAAGACTCCAGGTTCACCGTGCTTGGTCTAGAGACAGTAGTTCGACATGAAACATTCGCTAAAAATATGGCCGTGAAGAGTGCTTCGCTTTGAGTATTCTTTGCAATTCTGCAAATTCTGCAAGGACAACTCATGAAAATCTCTGCCGAACTGTTGGCCTCTGCAACCTCGAGAAATTCCTTTAAGCCGTTGATCCACGCAATGCATCAACGATCGCCGTACATCCATTGTCGGTCCATCTATAACAAGGGAAGGAATTATAGAATATTTAATTTGTTTCACAACCCCAATACAATATTATCATTCTATACATATTCAAAATACAATCCACGACAAACACAAATCCCAAAGCATGCAACATTAAATAACATACAAGACTGCCGTATCGGCTTCTTAAACTACAAGACACACTTTGTTGACTTTTTTTCAACCATCTTTAGGTGGGACAGTCGACTGCTTTGTTGACTTTTTTTCCCCGCAATAGAAGAAGATGCAAGGTACTCCGCTCTTATTTTCTCAATATCAAAAGGAGGTTCCTTCCCCGCTGCAACATATTCTTCGTGAGTTGCTTCTAAATAACGAAGTTGGGCTCTCAATCAAGCTTTAGACGGCTTATACCCAGTCGGTTCTACTGGAGCTTTGTTCTTCCCACGATGATCCCCACCACCACCACCACTACCTCCAGCAGCAGAAGCCATTTTGTTTGGACAATACTTTTAATGTATAAATACATAACAAGACATTATTATTATTATTATTAGAAACAAAGCATTGTAGTATTCCTATATTCAATATATATGAATTATAGCCAGTCATAGTCATATTGACACTAACGGGTGGTTTTTTAATAGATAATGAAGTAGCCATTACTCTCTAATTTTTTTCTCTAGTTAAAATAATTATTTCAATAATGCATGGTGAACTAATATTCTTCCTAATATGTTTTCACTCAAAACTATTAACTGCCTAACATTATTTCACTAATTATTTTTCAACCTAAAATTTCACTAAAGATTTCACTAACTAGCTATTTCCACCTTAAATGTCACTAACTATTACAGTAATCAAATAATATTCTATAACTAAATATATGTGATAATTTATGATTTCTCTAACAAAAAAGATATACAAATCAAGAATATCTCTCTATTCAACCTCAATCCAAGAAATTTACAAATTTCTCTAAGTATAAAGCATCAAATACAATTTACTAACCATCAAAGAGAGGACAATCAAGCTACTAACCTTGGATACACTTAGATACACGAAAATCTCCACGAAATGATGAAAAAAATGGGCATAACCTCCCCTATGATGCCATTGCTCTCAGAGAAACTGAGGAAGCAGCTTCTGTGCTGTTGGTTGGGAGGAGGAAGAAGCCGGCGTGTTGGCACCGGTTGGTAAACCCAGCCGGTACTGAATGCAACCAATCAGTACTCGCTGGGAACACCAACCGATACCAACCACCAGCCGGTACTGTTTGGTTGCATTAAGTACGGGCTGGTTTTACCAACCGGTACAAAATGGCGTTACGGGTGGGTGTAGCCGCTGCCCGCGGGTCCTAGTGGTACAGGTACCAAATCTCCTCGGCCCCGACTACCGAGGCTGATTTGCCCATTTGAACCGGTTGGTAACACAACTGGTACTGATGGACATAGGACGAATGTGCCGTTTTCCTGTAGTGGAGAGAGAGAGCGCGCGCTTGCACTCGCAGAAATTGAGAACTATGATTAATATAATGGTTAGACCATATGGTCCGACTGAATTCGAACTGATAATTAGGACACAAATTGTTGATTGCATCAATGGCTGTTAGTACAATGATGGCAAGTAGCTAACGACACCTTTTTTTAATTGCAGACGGTGAGTACATCATGGTTAAACGTAAGCCCATGTCCTTCTGTTGCGATCACACAGCGCACTACAACACAAGCGTAGAAAATCTTTAAATTTACCGTGACGTAATTTTCAGGTAGCACATTTGCAGTCCTGATAGTTTTCGCGTTCCTGTTGGTCGGCTTCTCCATTGCAATCACCAAATACCTGACGAACAAGAACAGAGCCAACGAGACTACTGCAGAGTCACTGAAATCATCTCAAGGTAGATATATCCTCCCCATGTGCACTTCTAATTCCTACACACATAAAAGAACCCCATAGCATGTACTGATTGGCTGATTGCTCATGGTTTCTTTCATTTACCGATCCAACCACAAGGTAACAGGGTGCATGGGGAGGCGACAAGCAGGTGGTCAGGCTTGTACAAGTTCACCAAGGAGGAGATTGAGAGAGCGATCAACTACGCGAATAGCAGGATCTATCTCGGATCTGGTAGCGCAGGCCAGGTTTACCAAGGGGTGCTACCTAGTGGACAACTTGTTGCGATCAAGCACATCCACAAGTCCGCAATGTCAGGATCCTTCATGAGGGAGGTGGAGCAGCTGTCAAAAGTGAGGCATCCCAACCTGGTGTGCCTTTTTGGATACTGTGACGAGGAGGGAGATCAGTATCTGGTGTATGAGTACTGTGCAAATGGGAACCTGGCACAGAACCTACTGAGTAAGGGAAAGTCAGCTTTGGGATTATCTAGTGGAATTTCTTGGTTTATTCTAAGACGGTTACAACAACATTCTGCTCTTGGTTAACAGGAAGCGATTCTGTTTTACCGTGGGAAACAAGAGTGAAGATCCTTAGGGATTGTGCATCTGTCCTACGGTTTCTCCACACACACCCTGATGGATGTATTGTCCATAGAGACATCAAGGTGAGAACGCTGATTGATATTTGTGGGGTATAACAACGTGAGGTTTCTTAGGAACCATAACGTGCTCTATTTTCTTTCCTATGGAACTCTTTACATACTAGTAGCATCTGAAGTTCCGTTCTGATTGTTGCAGCTCACAAACATCTTGCTGACAGAGAATAAGGTGCCAAAGCTATCCGATTTTGGGCTAGCAAAAATGCTGGAAATGGAAGAGACTAAGGTGTTCACAGATGTGAGGGGGACCATTGGGTATATGGATCCCGAGTACATCACACACTCCAAGCTGACTTGTGCCAGTGATATATACAGCTTTGGTGTGGTTGTGCTGCAGCTTCTGTCAGGGAGGAAGGTCATAGAACTCGACATTGTTGCACGCGATTCTCTAACGAAGAAGGTAAGTTCTGTCAGGAGAAAATGATCTTCCAAATTTTTATTTAAGATAAAAAATGAACTCTTTTTTTATGCCTGTGATATTTTTTTTGTTTGAAGGCTAAGGATGTTGTTAGTGGGAAAAAGCCACTGGAAGAATTCATAGACCCACGTGTTAGGGATGATGTTATCATAGAAGATTTCGTGTTGATATTGAAAATTGCAGTCCTTTGTGTGGCTAGTTCAAGCATAGGGCGTCCCACAATTAAGGATGTGTTTGAAGAGATGGACAAAGCGTTGAGAAATACAACCATGAAGGTTAGAATTTCAATATCTATTCCGTACTATATATACTGTGCCATGTGAGAAATTTTATAGTTTATTAGTTTACGCTTGTCCTGTGTTGATCAATAATGTGACTATATTTTTCACAAATTACTTTAAAGCAGAAATTTGAGAAACAATATGAAAAACTTCTTTACAAAGCCCCCGCATCGCTCCTCTCGAGGGTAACACGGGCGGCGGCGGCGCCTGGGGAGACTGTGCTCAACACCGGCCATCTCCTCACCACCGGAAGTCCACGCCGGTGCAACGACGGTGGTGGCGCGGCCCTCTTCTCTCCCACTCCCACCTCCCTCCTGGTGAGTGCTTCTGTAGAAGCCATGGCTGCTTCGCCCGCCCAAGCTGCTTTGGAGGTCGAATCCAGCGAGCCAAAGCCCAGATCCGAAAGGCCCATGGCCAGCTCTGGCGTCTCCACAGTCGTAGATGCCGGTTGCGCTCGATGGAGATGACAACCGGTTGTGGATGGCCTGCGGCTCTTCGTAGAGCTGGGCATGGAGATGCCTCGGCCCCTGCCCCAAGCCACCAAGGTCGCCCACTTGCTACTATGCCCCCTATGACGGGTTGATGGGTTAAGCCAGCCATGGTGGCAGCGGTGGCCCAGATCCAGCGGATCGGGCGCAAAGACACACTAGTGGCCGGCGGCGGGAGGGGGTGACATTAAGCCACCTCGCCTCTACTCTATATGACGGTGGTGTCATGGCTCCTGTGACGAAGGTTGTTAAGGCACGCTTGGCTTGTCTTGCGGCAGCGAGCAGCGACTTGCTTGGGAATGCTGTTTGGTCGCAGGCTTGGAGGCGGTGAGGCTGTGCGACCATTGGCATCCCCTTTATGTCCTGTTGTCATGGCCATGGTCCTGTTCTACGATGCATGTATGCGGTACATGCAGTTTGGTCGCGGGCATGCTGGCGATGAGGCTGCGTGACCGTGGTCGAAGCGAACGCTTGGACCGCAACGTCTGCGGATGTTGGTTCCTTCTTGGAGGAGTCCATCTATACCTTCCCACCACACGATGCCCCAGTCTCCAACTCTACACCATGGTCTTCTCTGGGGTGAAAACCTAGTCCAACTAAGGATGAGCGATAGCATCGCCCTTGATGTCATGACCTCACTGAGGCATCAGAGACCACTTTAGGCGCAGTGTGTATTTGGAGATCGTTCTCCTCTCTTGCTATCAGCGGATTTGGCCTTTGATATTGACCGGATGTTGGTTTCCGACATGGTTTTGTGGGTGCTCTCTGCTGGCACCTCTGCTTCATCGTCGGACGACGTTGATACAACCATCAAATCAAATGATGTGTGTGTTCATGCTTCTTAGCATCCCTTCTATGTGGATTCCTCCCCACAAAGGGTGTAGCATGGTCGTTCATGGAGACCGGATGTGCTTTTAAAGGTGTCTTTCTTAACTTCAGGGGAGGTCGATGTTATATGACAAATAGTGGTCTGCATGCCTCCCCCCCCGCACACATACTCTTAGTCACCATCCTGTTGGGCGGCACTTTCATCCCTGGAGGATTTCTGTCCTTGTTGGATGGTGGAGGGTGACTATAGGGCGGTGTAGCTACGACCTGTGGTGTTGGGGAGCAATGGTCACTGTGATGGAGGCAAGCATGTCACTAGGTAGTGACGCTTCGTCGATCGTTTGTGGTTGTCTTCATGTAGTTCAAGAGCTGGACTAATTGGTTGGTGACCTCATCATCCGTGTAATTATGACGTTCTCTTGCCTCATTTAGTTTCCAACTAGTACGCTAGAAAATCTTTTGTAACATGCAACAATTTCCGATAATATAGTAGGTGGGACACCCCCCCCCCGAATGGTTTGAAAAAAAATTCTTGGGAACATTGTCTAACAATTTGGAGTAATTTTGGTATGATTCCAATTCGAATTACACTAGTATGATATGTCCAACACATTTATGCGCCCCAAATATGATGGATGACCTTAATATTCTCATTGTGCAGATTAAGGCAAGGAAGGAAATGAATCCAACAAATTCAGATGTTCAATATGCAAAAGTGCTTGATGTATAGATCACATTAAGGCAAGGAAAGAGATGGATGTAGCAAATTTTGACATTCAATATGCATAAGTGCTTCATGTATAGATCTCATTTTGCCTTCCAGCTGTTATTTGGATTTTGCAAGGCCACATCTTTTTTTCACATGGATGAATGGAAGATATACCATGATCGAAATATTTTACATAGTAGTGATGTGTACTAGCTGCAATATTACTGGAAGTGACAACACAGTAGTGGTCGATGTACCTGCAACACTAGTTCATGATAATACATTGAATTTATGGTGAGAACTTGTGCGCTTGAAATGACTCACAGTACTGATGAAAATAATGTAAAGGCCAATCCAGATAGAGACAATTAGAAAACACGAACCTTCAAAGTATTCTACACAGCTGCTTCTCCCACATTGCACTATAATGAGTTGATGTGCTTTATAGTAGACACATTATCTTTCCCTGAGAACTTTGTAGAATCAGGAACCTTGTATTAGGCTGAGTAAGGGACCTGATCATAAGCATCGGTTGTGTCCCTTGGGGGTGGATTGTTGACTCATAACTGCACCACTAGCATTTGCTACATTCCATACTTGCGCATTAGTCTCTGCAGTGGTTGGAATCATATATTCTAGATGGATCCCTAATGATGGATCTAGAACAAATCCAGATGGAGGAGTAAAGAGAAGCATCTGTACCGATGTAGCAGCCAACGATGTTGTAGCAGAGTATACTGGACCATTCAAAATTAGGGTCTACAATGCCTGATACTAAGGCGTTATGTGGTGTAAATAAGGTTGTCTAACACAACAACCTCTTCTTCCAATGTGACTGTTTGCGTGTTCACATTTATTTGGCTCCTGGAACTCGAATGTCATGTCATCGTAGTATGCATTGTCGTTGGCTTAAAATAGCATGGGCCATAATAGAAGTGGACCTCCTGTTGGTGTTTTCATGACTACATTATGCACCGTGTTTGACAAAACCTTTGCCTGATTGATCATTGCATGATGCATGGCTTGATCAAACATAGCTTGAAACTTAGTTGGGTGCTCTGTAATTGTGATTTCTTAGGCTTTAGTTGATCTTGCTTCTAAATTGCCTCACTTTGCTTGGTTGCGCTGAAAGACTTCATGAAAAGGACGGTAGGAATCCAAAGCAAATGGATGGTGTCAGTTACCAGACCAAGGGGTCCCATCATCACCGATTAGAGAGAAGGGCTACACCACCTTCCAAGGATAGACCATAAGGAAAGAGGCCTTCCGTAAGCCCAGTGCAGCCTGAGCACACTGAGTGGAGCAGCCAGTAACATCTCCGATGTTAATCATGTTTAACATGGAGACTAAGAAAGAAAATTTAGCTTAATCCAAGAAATCTAAGGCTCAAATCTAAGTCTACAAAAACTAAAAAGGCTGATTTGTTTTTCTGTCTTTTGGGGCCGAAGCTAATACAAAACTTCAAATTTAGCCTAAACAAAAGTTGTACAAAATTTCAAACACAATAACTTTCTCAATTGGAGCTTTGTTCAAAACGGATGAGAAAAGGGTAAAAAATTCCACACAAGCCCTGTGGAACCCTAAGTTTTTCCTATACCCGAAAATTAAATTTGAAATCCACCAAATTTGGCTTACATATAAAAGGACATGAAATTTTGTCTTTATAGAAGTTTTAATAAATATGTATTGAATGACTTTGTTTATAAATTCTTGTTCTAAACTCGAGTGGAATGCGGTTTAAAACCCTAAAAGCCATGTTGATACTTGATTCAACTCACTCCTCGCCATAGCCCAAATCTTTCAAAATTTGGTATGCCAACCTTTATGAAAGTTGTGTTCATGGTTTCCATTTCTAACTTTTGTATTTGGATCTCTCTCTGCAGAGTTCAAATCTTGAGAGAAAAGTTGATGTCAACATTTGAGCCGTGTCATGCCATCCGAGTGTCAGAAGCGCGGCCACCATCACCACATGACGTCGCGTCATGCACCGTCGCCCCGCCACCACATGGACAGCGATGCCAGCTGGCCGCTAGACTTGAAGCCAACTGACGCAAGCTCAACCCCCTCACCGCACTATCCCTCGCCCAATCCCTACGTCGCCTTTCCCGCTCATCGTGCCTACGTAGGCTAGAGCCGTGCTATCACGTCGGGCCCTAGCTTTGTGTCCCCAATCATGCACCTGTACTATCCCTCGGCCCATGCCACACATCACCACTCGCCAATGTGAGCACCCAACCGGTTGACAATCTCACCGATCTGTCCGCCATGCCAGTGCAAACCTCGCTAGCCACACTCAGGGCCGATTTGAGGCTCTATTAGTGTTTCTTAACTCTTACAGATATCCTCAAGCGCACGAAAATACCTATGTACCATTTCACCCATAAATACTCTGGGTATTGAAATCCATAGGGAATAGAGTAAAATTATTTCCTCACTAAGCAACCCTAGCAGATGGGAAAGAGAGATTGAACTTAAGATATTGTTGTTCTTTTCTAATGAAATTCTAAAGTAAGAAATTTCTATCTCGGGCTTTCTTCGGTGAGGTATAAAAGCACTACTCTTAAAGTCTCAACAGAGAGGGAAGAGAAGAACTAACTATATACCCAAGACACCACTTCTTTAACTGGTGAGATCCTAAACAAATGAATGGAATTTCTATGCTCAGACACCACACCTACAGTAGAAATATTTATCCATAGTGCCGCACGGGGTTGCCCTTACTTGAGGGTACCATACACCAGAATAGCAAACACACGTTCCCACAAGCAATCAATATCAACAAATAACTTAATAATTAAATAAACAAAAGAAGAACTTGGAGACTTAAGTGTATGAATCCAATAAGGTACATAATAGAAGGATAAAAAAACAATCCAATCAATCTTGGATCCTCTTCTAATCCACTCTAATCACTTCAAATCTCCTTCTAATCTTTCCCTTAAACACTTCTAATTGCAATACATCTATGAACTTTTCAACTCATCCTTCCCTTCCAGAACTATCTTTTTTTGGGTCTCAATTAAAAATAAATTCTTTGATACAAAATATAGGGGGGATACCCCCGGTTATATAGTCCTATAGGTCGGTTGGAAATGATGGAAGTATGATAGCTAGCAATGCCGACCTAGGGAACCTGAAAGGACCGTTGTGATGCCTAGAGGGGGGGGGTTAATAGGCGTTTCTTCAAATTTCCTGAAAAATACTCAGCAGCGGTAAAGTGCTTCGGAACTTCCGAAGCTCTTAGGAAGTTCCGAAGGGACGGAACTTCCGAAGCTCTACGAAACTTCCGATAATAAGTGTGTTCTTCACAAAATTCAAAATCTAAAGTGAGATCAGAAATTCTGTATGAATCAAAAGTTGCGCAATGATGCCAGGAGATGATACGATATGATCTTTTCAAGAGGAACAACTTGTAGAGATACATCGGGTCACTTAAAGGTCTAGACCTAGATGAACAATATGAACATGTATGAACAACAAGAACAAATAAGTAAATGGACAAGAGACACCGAAGTTCACTCCCACTAAGGAAGCTACGTCTCCGTTGAGGAGCTCACAAAGAGCAAGGTTGTCAACTAACCTTTTCCTCCCTCAAATCAACCACAAAGGAAGTTTGAGTCACTTACTAGATTTTCCACAAAGGAATGGGTAATACAAACTTCCCGGGGAGCTCACAATCTGTTGAGCACTCCACGAGCGACGCCAAACTGTCTAGGAGCAAGCTCCAAGAGTAATGAACGCGAATCAATCACCGGAGATGCTTCAAGTGCTCAAGAGACCAAAGGTTTGACTTCCCCAACTCAAATCTCAAGGCTCTCAACTCAATCTTGCTTTATCCCAAGCCCTAGCTCCAAGAGGATGAAGGAATGGCTCAAGAGAGGGTTTAGGAAGAGGGGAGAGAGCTTGAGGAAGTGTGCAGTTCGAATGGGGTCAGCAACTAGTGAAGGAGGGGTGAGGGGATATTTATACCCGCCCCTCCAAAAACTAGCCGTTATGTGTTGTCTAAGTGTCTGTCGGAACTTCCGATGAGCTTAGGAAGTTCCGAAGAATAAATTAATTCGAGTTGGAAAAGGGCTGAGCGACCCTAGCGGAAGTATTCCTAAACTTCCGAAGGTGCCTGTCGGAACTTCCGAAGCACTTAGGAACTTCCGAAGCACTTAGGAACTTCCGACAGAAGGCTGATTTTCAGGATAAGTGAAGTGTGTTAGCCTTTGTGTCTCTCATAGGTTGTTAGCATCTCTACTAAGCACTTTTGAGCATCTCCATGTAATTTTCCACATCCCTCTTAATAGTACGGATTTTCCTATACTTAATTTCAAAATAGAAAATGATAAATGATCTTCAACAAAGCATATCACCTTCCATCCTTTTCAAAGAGGGACTTCCTTTCTCCAAAATATATCTCTTGTAGCTCTAAATCTTTCAACATCTCAAATAATCTCATTAGCTCCTTAATTGCTTAAGTCATCAACACCAAAACCCACATAGGGGGCCAATGCACTTTCAATCTCCCCCTTTTTGGTGATTGATGACAACACAATTTAGGTTCACAATAAAGCTCATAGATCAATTTGTATCCAATTATATAGTTGAACTCCCCCTCAATATGTGCATGCTTTGTATTAAGATCATGATGGCCTCACATGCCATTTGCACATTTTGAAAGAGAGCTCCCCCTATATCATTGCATTTGTGGGGTGCAAAGTGTGAAGCATATATCAATTGTGATGCATATGACAAGATAATTCACAATCAACAAAAGTGGAAATAACATTACATCACAATGATTACCATAGACAAATAAGGTCTAACATCACACTAACATAGCAACATGGTTCTACAAATTTAAAGTTTTCACATGGCACACACCACACATAACACAGTTAAAGTCTTACATGTCCACAAGCACAAGAATATAGAGTTCAAACTAGATAGATAAAGAGATACAAGATGGATTGATATCACAAGAATTTTGAAATTTCCAACAAGTCTTCAAATCCATCACAAACTCCCCCTTGATCCATGCTTCTTCTTCTCCCCCTTTGGCATCAAGCGCCAAAAAGGACTACCAGCCATCATAATCCGGAGGAGCCCACCTATCTTGGCCTTCCTCGTATCCCCCATAGTCACCAAAGGTACCACCATAGCACCATCATCATCGTCATCGTCATCATCCTCATCATCATCTCCCTCTTCCTCATCCCCTTCACCGTCTTTATTGCCTTGTTCTTCTTCCTCCCTTGGCCATGTCATATTGGGTTGTTCACCCACATTTGCTTCCCCACCACCATGGTCCTCATCTTCATATGGTGCTTGAGAGGATGTTCCTTCCGTGAAATCAAAACCATCCCAAGGAGTGGAGAACTTAGGAGGAGATGGAAAGGTCAAGGGAGAGTGAACCGGAGAGTGATCCATGTTGAGCTTGTCCATGATGTCTTTTTGCCTCTTCTCAAGTGAATAACGTGCTTTATCCGTTTGAATGCGATGAGCACGCATCTCATCCGCATTGTGCTTCCCAATAGCAAAGCAAGCCTTGAGCCCTTGAGTGATGAAGTTGAACAAACCCTTCTTCTTAGGACGAGAGCCTTGAGCCCTTGAGTGATGAAGTTGAACAAACCCTTCTTCTTAGGACGAGATGGACCACGGTAGCTAGGAGGGGCTGCATGAGAGGGTGCTGCAGTGGGAGATGCTTGAGAAGGACCACCCGAAGGCACATATGGTTGAGTTCCAATTTTGAGAAGCCTTTTAATTTGACCTTTCTTTGGCTTGTAGATAGGATGGTCTTCATCTGTGCTAATTTTAAGTCCAGTGACCTCACAAATCATGCTGAAAATATAGGGGCCATAATGACATTCCTTCCTGGCAGAGGCTGAGCAAGCAATGATCTCCTCCCAAATAAAGTCAAACACATTGAAGGGCCTACCACCCGGAGCAAACCTTGCAAGCACATTCTTGGACATACTAGATATATTGTCCGCATCTCCTGCTTTGGGACAAATGGTATACCTACAGAGTTGATTGAACATCTTGTAATAGGGCTTCATCCCTTTAGTGGTGCCAAGCTCAATCTCTCCATAAGCACTATCATACATGAACTCAATCTCATTGTCAGCCAAAACATTTTCATCATGTAGCTTGTCCTTCTGCAAATCAGTCCCACTGAACCCAAGAATCTGAGCAAACTGACCATATGATACGGAAAAGAACTTGCCTTCCACAGTGAATACAAAGGTCCTCTAAGCTCTATCAACATAAAGAGATGCATAAAACTGAGCCACTATTTCAGTGTTGTAATCACAGTTTAAAGACATAATGCCCACCAAATCATGCTCAAACTGACAAACACGATTGACCTCTTCTATCACTTCAATGTCATGTGCAAGTAGGTAGCTGAAATCAATGGACTTCATCTCAGTGATGGGGTTTGTTTTGGGTAGGATAACAGACTCATACTAATCCACATGAAAGATAAGCCAAAACCTATAGTCTCCATTCAATTCCTTCAAATATTGACGATGATCATCATATCTCAAGTTATAAACCTTATGCTTGCCCTTGTTATATTCAATGCTTCTAGGTGCCAAATCCCCATGATTAGTGTACCTCACAACTCTACGCATATGCATAGTTTGATTCTCAAGGTAACCTTAGAGCGTCGGTGGGATCTCCAATGTTCTCTTGAAAAGTGGCCTGTGGTTGAGTGTTTGTTCCTCTTCCACGGCCTCTTCCACGACCACGAGGGTTTATCTTTCCTCTATCCCTGGAAGTCCCCTCACCATGTTGTGGTAACTTTCTCTTTGGCTTCCTTTGAGCAATGGGGACATCATCCTCCATTGATTCCGAGTGAGCGGAAGGAGGGGATTCAATCTTAGGAGTGGCCACTTTCTTCTTACCACGAGCCATCTGTTAAGTATTGCAATGAACATTAGAATGGATCAAAGAAGATAGCAGATTGAAGAATTCCTGGACAAAACAGGCGCCTGTCGGAACTTCCGATGTCTGTCGGAACTTCCGACAGAGCCCGTGTTCATCCAAGCGATTCTTGAATCTCAAGTTTCCTCCCACCAAAGTTCACAAGATCATAGGCGTTGATTGGTACATGTAGTAGGAACATAAATCTAGAAGGATATCCATTAAGTCCTACTACATTGGGAGATCGGGCCATGGATTTTTTTTGAGTTTGAAAGAGCAAGAACATGAATCATGAAACTCTAGTTTCCACCGTTCAAAGTTTGTAAGATCATCAAGGAATACTCTAGCATGTTGTAGCAACTCATATCCAAAAGGAAATCCTCAAACTCCTACATTGAGCGATCGGGTTGCGGGAATTTTGAATGGTTTACCTTGAGATTTTTCCCGCACAAAACGAAGGAGAAGAAAGTTGAATCGGAGTATCCAAGGAGTGGAGAATCCAATCCAACCTTCGATTTGAAGTTCCCACGGTCGATTTTGGAGTGCCCCTCACGGATTGAGAGGGGCGGTTTGGTGGCTGGCGGTGTGAGGAGAGAGAGAGACGTTGAGAGAATGAGAGATGGCTAGGGTTTGAGTTCAGCCCGACGGGTATTTATAGGCATTATGGACTCGTTGGAAGTTCCGTAGGCCGTTGGAAGTTCAGAACAGAATATTTTTTCTGGATTAAAAACTCCTAACGAGGCTGGGCGGAACAATACTCATACTTCCGATCCTCTCTTCGGAAGTTCCGACACTCCTCGGAAGTTCCGCCAGGAATATTTTCTGCGAATTAAATCTCCTGACCGGTCCTGGCGGAAGTATGTCCAATCTTCCGAAAAAGCAAGTCGTTCTTGACCAAGACAGATATAGATTTTGAGCAAGATAGATATGGTAAGAGGTGATAGCTTGTAGACATATAAGACACCTTGAAACATAGTGATCAGCCACAAACAATCATTACAAAACAATGATCACTATACTCAAGTTATGATCAAGGATCAAAAACCAATATGTTGAAAACAACACAACAAGCATAAATTCCATGGTTTTTCCTATCTAGGCAACATTCAATTTTGTGTCCAACAATTCAAGCCAAGTTACGAGAATCCAAGATATTTAGTTCATTCCTCAAAGCACAAAACCTTTGCTCATCTAGAGGCTTAGTGAAGATATTGGCAAGTTGCCTCTCTGAACTTACGGAACGTAAAGTAATATCTCCCTTAGCCTCATGATCCCTTAAGAAAAGATGTCTCACATCTATGTGCTTTGTTCGGAGTGTTGAACCGGGTTGTTTGCTAACTTGATGGCACTCTCATTGTCACACAAGAGTGGAACCTTATTAAACTCACAACCATAGTCCCTCAAGGTTTGCTTCATCCATAAAAGTTGGGCACAACAAGCACCCGCGGCAACATACTCCGCTTCTGCGGTGGATAAAGCAACCAAATTTTGTTTCTTAGAGCTCCATGACACCAAGGACCGACCAAGGAATTGGCAAGTCCCTGACGTACTCTTTCTATCTACTTTGCAACCAGCATAATCCAAATCAGAATAGCCAAGTAAATTGAAGTAGGAACCCTTGGGATACCATAAGCCAAGGTTAGGAGTGTGTACCAAATATCTTAAAATTCTCTTAACAGCCATAAGATGACATTCCTTAGGATTGGCTTGAAATCTTGCACACATGCACACACTAAGCATAATATCGGGCCTAGATGCACAAAGATAAAGCAATGAACCAATCATGGAATGGTATACCTTTTGATCCACGGGTTTGCCTACTTCATTTAGATCAAGATGTCCATTTGTTGGCATTGGAGTCTTGATGGGCTTGGCATTGGTCATTCCAAATTTCTTGAGCATGTCACTTATGTACTTGATTTGACTAATGAAAGTCCCTTCCTTCATTTGCTTGATTTGGAATCCAAGGAAGAACTTCAATTCACCCATCATGGACATCTCGAACCTCTTGGTCATAATCCTACTAAACTCTTCACAAAACTTTTGATCCGTTGAGCCAAATATAATATCATCAACATAAATTTGACAAACAAAGATATCCTTATCAACTTTGCGTGTGAAGAGAGTAGAATCGGCTTTGCCCATTACAAAGTCGTTCTTAAGAAGAAAATCCTTAAGGCATTTATACCATGCTCTAGGAGCTTGCTTGAGCCCGTAGAGCGCCTTTTGGAGCTTGTACACATGATTAGGAAACTTGGGATCTTCAAAGCCCGGTGGTTGTTCAACATACACCTCTTCGGATAGGGGGCCATTTAGGAATGCACTTTTCACATCCATTTGATAAAGCTTGAAATCATGGTGAGTAGCATAGGCTAAAAGAATTCGAATTGACTCAAGCCTAGCTACGGGTGCATAGGTTTCACCAAAATCCAAACCTTCAATTTGGGTTAAACCTTTTGCAACTAACCTCGCCTTGTTTCTTGTCACAACTCCATTTTCATCTTGCTTGTTGCAGAAGACCCACTTGGTTCCAATCACATTTTGCTTGGGTCTTTCCACCAATTTCCATACCTCATTTCTTGTGAAGTTGTTTAACTCCTCTTGCATAGTAATCATCCAATCCGGATCCTCAAGTGCTTCATCTACCTTAAGAGGTTCCAAAGAGTTGAAAAACGAGTAACATCCACAAAAGGTAGCTAAGCGTGAACGAGTAGTTACCCCTCTTTGAATACTCCCAAGAATGTTGTCAACGGGATGATCCCGTTGAATGCTTTGGTGTACTCTTGGGTGTGTCACTTGAGATTGAGGTTGAATAGGTCCATCATCATCTTCATCTTGATGTGCATTGCCTTGAGCTTCTTCACCTTGATCTCCCCCTTGATCATTGCCAAGATCTTGATTGTCACCATGATCTTGACCTTGATTTTGGGTTTGATGAGAACTTGGTGGTTCAACTCTTGTTGATGATGATGGTTCATTGTGGTCTTCATCATCCGGATCTTGAGGTTGAGCTTCTTGAGGTCTCACTTCTCCTAGGCCCATCCTCATGATTGCTTGACTTGGAGGCTCTTCATCATCTACAAGGTTTTTATCAACTTGCTCCACTTGAGAGCCATTAGTTTCATCAAAAGTCACATCTACCGTGATCTCAACACAACCGGTGGTTTTGTTGAAAACACGATAGACATGATCATTAGTACCATAACCAAGTAGAAAGCCTTCATCAACATTTGGTGCAAACTTTGAGCTTTTGGCTTTCTTGTTAATTATGAAACACTGGCATCCAAAAATTCTAAAGTAATGCACCTTGGGTTTGTTACCGGTAATGATCTCATAGGGTGTCTTGCCAAGATACTTGTGAAGGTAGAGGTGGTTGATGGCATGGCAAGCGGTGTTGATAGCTTCGGCCCAAAAGATATCCCGAGTCTTGTATTCATCAAGCATGGTTCTTGCGGCTTCTATCAATGTTCTATTTTTCCTCTCCACAATGCCATTTTGTTGTGGGGTGTATGGAGCGGAAAACTCATGCTTGATCCCTTCTTCATCAAGAAATTCTTCAACACTTGTATTCTTGAACTCCATACCATTGTCACTTCTAATATTCTTGATCTTCAACTCATATTCATTTTGAGCTCTTCTAATGAATTTCTTGACGATCCCTTGTACTTCACTCTTATCTTGCACATAGAACACCCAAGTGAAGCGGGAAAAATCATCAACAATAACTAAACCATATTTATTACCACCGATGCTTAGGTAGGCAATGGGTCCAAACAAGTCCATGTGTAGAAGCATCAATGGTCTTGACGATGTCAAGATGTTCTTGGCGGGGTGTGGAGCACCAACTTGCTTGCCAGCTTGACAAGCGCTACATAACCTATCTTTCTCAAAGACAACATTGGTTAGTCCAAGGATATGCTCGCCTTTTTGAAGTTTGGCCAAGTTCCTCATCCCAACATGGGCTAGTCGGCGGTGCCAAAGCCAACCCAAGTTAGATTTTGCCACTAAACAAGTCTTAGGTTCCACATTCTTTTGGGTGAAATCCACAAGATAGAGCTTCCCCTTCAAGCGACCCGTAAAAGCAATAGAGGAATCCTCTCTTCTAGAGACGGTCACGCCTTCATTAGTAAAGAGACAATTGTAGCCTTTCTCACAAAGTTGTGAAACCGACAACAAGTTGTATCCCAAAGATTCAACAAGATAAACATTTGTAATTGAATTGTCATGAGATATAGCAATTTTACCCAAACCAATTACATCACCTTTGCTATTGTCTCCATACATAATTGTTTCTTTTGGTGTGTCATGAAGCTCTAGCGATGCAAATAAGTCCTTCTCCCCGGTCATATGATTTGAACATCCACTATCAAGCAACCATGCGGTGCCACCGGAGGAGTAGGCCTACAAAAAAAGTTAAGCTTGCATTTTAGGTACCCAAAGTGTTTTGGGTCCTTGGAGATTAGATGGATACATTTTTGGAACCCATACACTTCTAAGAATGTTTCTCTTAGTGTAGGCACCAACATATTTCACAACAATTTTACTCTCATGATCCATAGAAACCATAGTCATAAGTGTAGCTTGGTGATAGCTCATGAGCAATCTTCTTGCTCTTGATGGGTGCTTCACTCTTTTTCTTGACTTGTGAGGGAATAGTGGTCACACCATGTGCAATGTCCATCAAGTCACAAGTCACCAAGATTACCACCCTTGGTGAACCCAATGACTTCCTTACCTTTGACCACTTTTCTAGCACTCATCTTTGATCCCGTATGATATCCAAGGCCACCCGTTTGTTTGGGTGCTTACCGGCCTTGGGTTGTATGTTTGACATTGCCTTCTCATTTCCCTCACGAAGATGTGACACTAACATGTTCAAGCTCTTGAGTTGAGCATCCTTTTCTTCAACCGACTTTCTTAGCTTAACAAGGTTAGCATCACAAGTCTTAACATCAATATTATAACATCTTGAGCAACCTTCACTTGTGGAGGGATTAGAGTTTTGGGTTGCCTTAGAACTAGCATTGGTGCTTTCCCAAAGAGCATTGTAGTTCACTTCAATATCATTGAATTTGGCCGTCAAGCATGAGAAGCTCTCTTGAAGTGCACTATGGTTAGCTCTCATGGTAGCTAGAGATTCATTTGCCAAAGTATGGTCCTTTGACATCCTCTCATGTGAGTCTTTGTCTAGAGATAAATCAATAGTCAATTTCTCAACCTTTGCCTTTTCTTTAGCAAGAGCCTCTTGTGAGGCAAGGTTTCTCTCCTTCTCAAGGTAGAGTATATCTTCTTGCCTCTCAAGAGTTTCTTCCCTTTTTGCCAATCTCTTCATAAGCTTTTTAATTTCTTTAAAACCTTTTTGTCCAAATTCATTGATCATAAAAGCAATTGATTCTTCTTCTTCCCTTTCTAAATCAGTTTTTGCATTATTAGTGGTAGAGGAAGATAGAGATGGAAGATTCTTGTACCTTAGTTCCTTTTGCCATAAAGCAAAATGGAATGTTGTCTTCATCGTCGGATTCATCCTTGAAGAGATTCCTTGTGTTCTTGGGCATGGTTAGAGTTGCCATGCATTCTTTGTCGGAATCTTCATCACTTGAATCCCACTCTTGACCAGCATGAGCATGACCTTTAAATTTCTTCTTGTATTCTTTTCTCTTCTCTTTGTACATCTTCTCATCCTTTTCCTTATTCTTTATTTTGGGGCAATCCACGATATAATGACCTGTTTCCTTGCATTCATAACATCTTCTTTGTGATAACCTCTTCTTGTCATCACCATCCTTCTTATAATACTTCTTCTTCATGAACCTCTTGAAATTTCTCATGACAAGAGTCATTTCTTCATTGGTGGATTCTTCATCACTTGATTCTTCCGCCTTGAACTTGAGAGCCTTGGTGATTGGCTCCTTTTCTTTGCCCTTGCTTGCCTTGTTAGTTGATTCATGAGTTTTGCTTGATGTGGCATTGAGAGCTATGCTTCCTCGTTCTTGACAGCTAAGTTGATTTGCCACATCCTTGTCAACCAATTCTTGTTGAATGATCTTGCCTAGCACTTCAATTGGAGTCATAATCTTGAATTTGCGATTCTCCCTTATCAAAGTTGCAAGCATAGAATTTCTAGGAGTGAAGGCTCAAAGTAACTTCTTTGCAACCTTGAGATCATCCCAATCTCTACTTCCAAGTGCTCTAATGTCGGCTATGAGGATCATTATCCTATCATACATTTGTTGCACATTTTCATCTTTCTTGATGACAAATCATTCAATCTCTCCTTGCAACAAATCAATCTTCCCTTCTTTAACTTCATTTGTTCCTTGGTGAGCAACCATCAATGTATCCCAAATCACCTTGGCACTTGTGACATTTCTAACTCTATTAAACTCCATGGAGCAAAGAGACTAATGATCACCCTTGCGGCTTGAGCATTGCGGTAGTAATCTTGAGCTTGCTCGGGAGTTGGAATTCCATCCTTTGCCGGAGTAATACCTACAACCACAACTTCCCAATTAGAAGGGTGAAGCCCGTAAAGGTGTAATTGCATATCATAAGCCCATTTGAGATAGTCTGACGCATCAAAGTGAGGCGGTTTTCCCAAATTTACGGAATGAAATGTTTGAGGAGGATATTGGGAAGAGGAAGTGTAAGTGTGAGGCATCTCGTGGTACCCAAAGAAAGGATGCTTGTCCCTTTCTTCCTTGATTTGAGCTTGAGCTATCTTTTGATACTTCTTCTCATACTTCTTGCTCAATTTTCTCCTCATTTCTTTGGTTGCTTCATCTTCAATAGTGTCCGAGTCACTTTCCACATTCTTGATAGAAGGTGGACGGCTTGAGTGAGCACGGGGATGAGGAAGAGTCTTAGCCCCCATGTCTCCATCTTGTCCAATGCCCGCATCAACCTCGGGGTCTTCCCCACTTCTTGACATCTTCTCTTCGGCGGTTAAGCCACAATTAAGAGACCTCAGCTCTGATACCAATTGAAAGGACCGTTGTGATGCCTAGAGGGGGGTGAATAGGCATTTCTTCAAATTTCCTGAAAAATACTCAGCAGCGGTAAAGTTCTTCGGAACTTCCGAAGCTCTTAGGAAGTTCCGAAGGGACGGAACTTCCTAAGCTCTATGGAACTTCCGATAATAAGTGTGTTCTTCACGAAATTCAAAATCTAAAGCGAGATCAGAAATTCTGTATGAATCAAAAGTTACGCAATGATGCCAGGAGATGATACAATATGATCTTTTCAAGAGGAACAACTTGTAGAGATAGATCGGGTCACTTAAAGGTCTAGACCTAGATGAACAATATGAACATGTATGAACAACAAGAACAAATAAGTAAATGGACAAGGGACAAGTATTTGTTCCCAAAGTTCACTCCCACTACGGAAGCTACATCTCCATTGAGGAAGCTAGATTTTCCACAAAGGAATGGGTAATACAAACTTCACGGGGAGCTCACAATCCGTTGAGCACTCCACGAGCGACGCCAAACCGTCTAGGAGCAAGCTCCAAGAGTAATGAACACGAATCAATCATCGGACATGCTTCAAGTGCTCAAGAGACCAAAGGTTTGCCCTCCCCAACTCAAATCTCAAGGCTCTCAACTCAATCTTGCTTTATCCTAAGCCCTAGCTCAAAGAGGATGAAGGAATGGCTCAAGAGAGGGTTTGGGAAGAGGGGAGAGAGCTTGAGGAAGTGTGCAGTTCGAATGGGGTCAGCAACTAGTGAAGGAGGGGTGAGGGGGTATTTATACCCGCCCCTCCAAAAACTAGCCGTTATGTGCCGTCTAAGTGTGTGTCGGAACTTCCGATGAGCTTAGGAAGTTCCGAAGAATAAATTAATTCGAGTTGGAAAAGGGCTGAGCGACCCTGGCGGAAGTATTCCCAAACTTCTGATTTTCAGGATAAGTGAAGTGTGTTAGCCTTTGTGTCTCTCATAGGTTGTTAGCATTTCTACTAAGCACTTTTGAGCATCTCCATGTAATTTTCCACATCCCTCTTAATTGTACAGATTTTCCTATACTCAATTTCAAAATAGAAAATGATAAAAGATCTTCAACAAAGCATATCACCATCCATCCTTTTCAAAGAGGGACTTCCTTTCTCCAAAATATATCTCTTGTAGCTCTAAATCTTTCAACATCTCAAATAATCTCATTAGCTCCTTAATTGCTTATGTCATCAACACCAAAACCCACATAGGGGGCCAATGCACTCTCAATCTCCCCCTTTTTGGTGATTGATGACAACACAATTTAGGTTCACAATAAAGCTCATAGATCAATTTGTTTCCAATTATATAGTTGAACTCCCCCTCAATATGTGCATGCTTTGTATTAAGATCATGATGGCCTCACATGCCATTTGCACATTTTGAAAGAGAGCTCCCCCTATATCATTGCATTTGTGGGGTGCAAAGTGTGAAGCATATATCAATTGTGATGCATATGACAAGATAATTCACAATCAACAAAAGTGGAAATAACATTACATCACAATGATTACCATAGGCAAATAAGGTCTAACATCACACTAACATAGCAACATGGTTCTACAAATTTAAAGTTTTCACATGGCACACACCACACATCACACAATTAAAGTCTTACATGTCCACAAGCACAAGAATATAGAGTTCAAACTAGATAGATAAAGAGATACAAGATGGATTGAGATCACAAGAATTTTGAAATTTCCAACAAGTCTTCAAATCCATCACAAACTCCCCCTTGCTCCATGCTTCTTCTTCAAATCCACTGGCTCGGAGTAAAGAACTTCGGAATGGTGAGTGCAGTAGGTATCCAAATGCTCCGAAACACTCCCAAACATCATTTAGGGCCAATGGTGAGTGCTACCACTGCACCGAGGAATATGTCGCCGGCCACCGCTGCGCCAACAAAGGAGTTTACGTCATCGAGCTCACCGACGACGAAGATGAAGATGCGGTCCTCAATGAGTTGGGCATCTCACTTCATGCCCTCACCGGCATCAATGTCACCGACACCATGAAGCTACAGGTCGTCATCGCCGGAACACCTCTCACGGCGTTGGTCGACACAGGCTCCATGCACACCTTCATCAAGAACGACATCGCCTGAAAGATCGGCCTTCCCATCACCCCGTGCCCGGGCCTCTCTGTCAAAGCTACCAATGGTGACCGGGTATAGAGCGCCGGGGTCTGCCTTGACTCGGTGGTTCACATCGGCAATGAGGAGTTCCGCATCAACAGCTACGCTCTGCCGCAGGCAGGTTTCGATGTGGTTCTTGGGGTCCATTGGCTGCGTACCCTGGGACCAATCCTGTGGAACCTGGAGGCACTCACGATGTCATTCCTACGCCTCAGCCGCACGGTGCACTGGAAAGGGATCGGTGGCGTGTCCTTGCACAGCGTCTCCCTCTCCACCACGCGGGGTCTCTTGGAGGTGCTGGTGGCGTCCTTCGCCGACATGTTCGAGGAACCACGAGGCCTCCCACCGCCAAGTCGCCATGACCACCACATCCGCCTGCTACCTAACACTGCACCGATGGCGGTGCGTCCCTACCGCTACCCCCAGCTGTTAAAGGACGAGATCGAGAAGCAGTGCGACGACATGTTGGCCTAGGGCATCATTCCCGTTAGCACATCGGCCTTCTCCTCTCTAGTCCTCCTCGTCAAGAAAGCCAACGACACATGGCGATTTTGCGTGCACTACCGCGCGCTGAACATTATCACGGTGAGGGACAAGTTCCCTATACCACTCGTCAAGGAGCTGTTGGATGAACTACGCGGCGCCTGCTTCTTCACCAAGCTCGATCTGCGGAGCGGGTACCATCAAGTCCGCATGTTCCCAGATGACATCGCCAAGACGGCATTGTGGACGCATCGGGGGCTCTTCGAGTTCTTGGTGATGCCGTTCGGCCTCACCAATGCGCCAACAACCTTTCATTTAGAAATTCGTTTGTTTTCTTTGACGATATCTTGGTGTATGGTCGTTCTTGGGCAGAACATCTCCAGCATGTCAAGCAAGTCTTCGAGGTGCTCCGCGAACACAAGTTGGCGGTCAAGCGTTCCAAGTGCACGTTTGGCGCGGCGACCGTGTCCTACCTGGGGCATATCGTCTCAGCCACTGGTGTGGCCATGGACCTGGCCAAGGTCATTGCTGTGGAGACATGGCCGCGGCCCTGCACGGTGCGGGGTCTGCGCGGCTTTCTCGGCCTAACCAACTACTACCGCAAGTTCGTTGCGGGCTACGGGGCGGTGGCGGCGCAACTGACAGCGCTCCTCAAGAAGGAGGCCTTCTCCTGGACGTCAGAGGACGACGAGGCATTTGTGGCCCTCAAGTAGGCACTGATGACCGCGCCAGTCCTCCAGCTACCCGACTTCGACCGGTGTTTCATCGTCGACTGTGACGCTTCGGGGTCGGGTTTCGGCGCGGTACTCCACCAAGGCGACGGTCCACTCACCTTCTTCAGCCGCGTTGTCGCTCCCCATCATGCCAAGCAGCCGGCCTATGAGCACGAGTTCATCAGCTTGGTTAAGGCCATTCGCAACTGGCGACATTATTTATGGGGTCGCCTGATCACCGTCTGCACGGACCACTACAGCCTCAAGTTCATCCTCGACCAACGCCTCACCACCATTCCGCAGCACACATGGGTGACCAAACTGTTCAGCTACGATTTATTGGTGGAATGCAGGCTAGGCAAATTCAACGTCATGGCAGACGCCTTGTCCCGCCGTGACGAGGAGGCACCGACGCTCAACGCCATCTCTACACCTGCATTTTCTATGTTTGACACCCTGCAGGCGGACCTGCTTCAGGACCCGCAGGCGGTGGAGCTGCGCGCCAAGCTCATGGCCGGCACAGCAGCCGCCGACTGGGAGGAGCTAGATGGCCTGCTACTGTTCAAGGGGAAGGTGTTCGTCCCCGATGCCTCTCCGCTTTGGCCTCAGCTGTTGGCCGACGCTCATGAGGGGGGCCACGAAGGCGTCCAGAAGATGTTGCAACGGTGGCGTGCCTTGTTTTTGTGGCGGACCACTCCGAAAATTATTCCTAGTACCCATGGACCACAAATCAAGTAGTCAGGCACTTAATCCGGATTAAGCTGGAGCGTCGTCGGATTATACCCGATTAACCACGTACTTTCACGATCGAAACAACAAGTGCGCCACACGAAGGTGAGTCCCAGAAATTACTACATTCCACAAATTCAACTTACATAAATAGTATCATCAAGTTATTACAACCCAAGTTCAAATTTCAAATAAAAGTACGAGAGTTCATTGCAGCAGAAAAATTAAACTAACGACGATACATAGCAACACCATAATGAAGCCGGCCATGGCGCTACTCCTCCCGATCCTCGACAGAGGACGGAACCCACTCGACATGCCAGCCAGGTGGAACCTGGGCAGGCCAGGGGACGGAATTCACCACCTCCTCCAAAGCAGTACCTGAAATAAATGCCACAAGCAAGGCTGAGTATACTAATACTCAGCAAGGCTTACCCATCGGGTGAAAACTACTTCACCGACTTCTAGACATGAGAGGTTTTTGGCTAGTGGGTTTGTTTGCTAGAAAGCAAGTAAGAGTGGATCCTTACTTTCCTGATTTTAGCATCAATTTCTAATAGTGTTAACCATTCTAGATTAGCATCCTCTCTAAGCATACCAGTGGTGCAATACAATTTAGTACATACAACAAGTTCATCATCCTCATAGTTCCACTTGTTACTCAATGCAGCACAGCGGTCAAGCAGTCTCATTAACCGCGAGAAGCGGACAGTTCGAACCGAATTTTGCTACCTGGCCAGGGAAAACCCATCACACATGGATAATGTATGCTATAAAAGGTACAAGCACCTCCCAACCTTTCCCATCGATCCACAATTCGGCGCCGGGTCCATTCCCTTAGGATAAAGGTTTACCGCTTCACTCACGGCATGACGCATATATCCACTTGTGTACGGCAAGGGAAACAAAACATTTCCAAGGAGAGATGGCTATCGGTCCTAGCTGTTTCAATTTGGTACCGGGCTTACCGATTCCCATAGGTCGGCATGTGCATGGTACCTTCAAAAACTTGACACACAGAACCACACGTTCCGACCTTAATCTAATTATCATACATGGACGGGAGATCTACACATACCATCAAGCCCGTCCATCCTTATGATTCTAACATAAGTACAGACAAGCAACTCCTATATCTCACGAGTGACAGGAAATCACTCGACAGACCCTACCATACTAGTATTTCAAGACATAGCTACTAGAATTATGCAACTAGGGTATGCAAACAATTCCTTGATACGTAAATGCACAAGCATATATAATTGATAGTTTCATAAGTTTAAGAGTTAGGTTATGCTCCAGGGCTTGCCTTCTTGGGCTACGCCGGCGTCAGACTCTGGGTCAATTGCGATCACGTCAGCACCGCCTTTGGGAGCCTCCTCTTCGTTGGCGGGGACGAGGTTGTAGGTGCCGTCAGCGAGAGCGCCTTCTACATGAGATGCACAAGTTTTAAGAGTTGCTGCTAGTTTTTTTAGTCTAAAGGTTAAGGCTCTTGAAGGCCATATTTACCTAGACATATAAGTGGTTTATTCTTTTCTTCACAAAATTAGAGAAGTGAGTGGTATAAGTTTTATGCTTTTATGATGGTGATTGTGTAATATATAAAACAATACAACCCATTCTTTTTATGCAAGTGTTTTAGTTCTGTAATCTTTAAAACTCCACATGCCATTTTTAATTAACTATCACAAGTGACCTATTTCTTTTTATAAAACTTATTCTACTCTAGTTTCTTCTCATTTTTGTTTCTCTATTTCTGTTCATTCTTTTTATCCACAAACTTTATGACAGCTACTGGAGTATAAGAGCTAGGCTCACTCCAAAATTTAGCTAAAACCGAGCTACATAGAATTTATTAGAATAGTTCAAGTTGCTGCTCAAAGAAACAAGATTAATTCATATAAAATCAAAACTACTTCCAAAATAGAAGATTTCTCTACCAGAGCTAGACATGAGTAAAAGAAAGGCTCTGACCAAGTGGTGGCTAAAAATAACACTTGGCCAGCCCTCACACATTTTCTATCCGAAAACCATTATCTATTTATTTTCTAATCTAATCATGGTCACAAATTAAGTTAAGCATTTTTACTACATGTGCCAACAAAGTTTCTAGACCTCTGGTGAAAGATGGTGATTGTTGGCTGCAAGAATTATTTTTAATAAATGCAGAACCGAACTAGAACAGAATTCACAAAATAAATCATAACTGAAGTTACAGGCCATATTTTTAGGTCTCCTTTGGACACAAAGATTCTACAGTCCATACAAGCAACATATCCAAAGCTCAGCTACAGAAGAGTTCAGGATTTGAAATGGTGCACAAAAATCTAAAATCACAGTTTGAATTTTAATTCAAAAACTATTCCTCAAAAGTATATACATGCAAACATGAGATTGGAGTTTTCAATCTCACGAGTCCTGGGAGTATTTTTGTGCATTTTTTTGATTTTTCTACGATTTTTAGTGGATTTTACAAGATCTTAGAAAAATGTATCTAGGTTTAAGAATCTCTTTTACGCCGGAGACCCTAGAACTTTTAAAACATTTCAAACAAGTCCCTGAAACTTACACAGAGGACCCTAGAACTAAAATGAGGAATGCATCTAGGCCCTTGGCTCGACGGCGACTGGATTCCGGCGAGGAGACGGCGAACCGGCGCGGGGGAAGTTGGGGAAAACGACGAGGGGCTCACCGCGAGTCGTTTGAGGTAGGTCTCGAGGACGGTGGCGAAGCGGCGTGGCTCGTTGACGGTGAGCGGCGGAGCGGCTAGCTTCGGCGACGTTGGTAGCCGGCTGCGGGGGTCGAGGCGAGGCACGGAAGGGCGCATGAGCTTCACCGGGAGTAGGCGGAGCTCATCGTGGGGCTCAACGGCGACGGGGATGGCCGGAAGATAGAGCTCGACGTGGAGGTGGAGCTCGCTACGGGAACGGCCGAGCGGCGAGGAGTTTCTTCGATCCCCAGTGAGGGCTGCTCGATTCGAGCTAGGGATGGTTCAAGGGGCTAGCTAGGTGGATTAGCAAGCTTCGGGTGCGCGGGATTGGGAAACCATGGAGGGAAACGCGGGGGATTTGGTTCGCGGCAGCAAGAGCTCGGGTTCGGTTCACTGCGGCCGGAGGTGGAAGAAGAAGTGCGCGAGCACAGAGGAGAGGGAAATGGCAGTGCACTGGCTAGGGAAGAGAAGGAGGGTTACTTGGCGAGTACTTGGAGCGAGCTAGAGCTGACCAGTCGGCCTGGGAACACGCGCGGGGCGGATGGCGACGGCAGTGCCATTGATGGCCTCCGAGCTCGGACAGAGCGCTGGCCGGCAGTTGGACGAGACGGATTGTGGCGTGGGGGAGTGAAGATCCTCCTTAGAGGCGCTTAGCGCGTAGCGGGCTGGAATCCGGCCGCGGGGCAGCGCAGCCCGACGTGCGCGCTGGCGGCCAATGGCGAAGCTCGGCTCGCCATGATGGCGCGCCCGCGTGGCGAGGCTCGCTCCTGTGCTGTAGCGCACGAAGTGACAGGTCGGGGCTGCTGGCGTGCTTGTGGGGAAGGGAGGCGCGGCTGCTGCGGCTTTGGCCGGCCTGGTGGCGGCCACTGCTGGCCTCAGGCAGAGCACGCCCAGGCTGAGGTCGGAGCGCCCGTGGAGCTCCCTGGTTCAAACACGTTTATCTCCGAAAATTTGAGTTGAACTTCAAAATGTGCAAACACAAAAGTTGGAGTTTGAAAAGTGGGACACAACTTTCTTTTTGGGGTGAACCTGAAATTTCGAGTTTTTCGAGCTCAAACAAGCCATATTTGAAAAGGTGTTCTGCATGGTCTTTAGAGTTTTTGAGGGGCTTAACTGCCAAATTTGGAAAAGTTTCCAACAGTAACTAGGCTTTACTTGTGACGACAAACAACTTTTATTTTGGGCGATTTTCAAGTTTAGTACAAAATTTGTGAGATTTCAGTCGGGTGTCAAAATGGCCTAATAGAAAATTCAATTTCGAAATTTAGCTCGATTTAAGTGTGCTAACCCAATGCTGCCCCTTTAACCCTGTTTTTAGTGCATTTTTAAGGTTTTTAACATCTGGGATGTCACAGCCTACCCCCCTTAAAAGGAATCTCGCCCCGAGATTCGGTTGTGATTAGCGACATGATAGGGAATAGGTACCTCAGTCTTAGGAAGGATGTCGGGGAAGTTCTTTTTAAGGTAGTCTTCGGTTTCCCATGTGGCTTCATCCTCGGAGTGATGGCTCCACTGAATTTTGTACATTTTAACTTCTCTACTTCGTGTCTTTCTCTCCTTCTCATCGAGGATCTTGATAGGATGCTCTTCATAAGAAAGATCCGGCTCAACCGAGAGTTCTTCTTGCTCAACAACCTCGGTCGGAACACGAAGACATTTCTTGAGTTGGGAGACATGGAAAACGTTGTGCACGATGGAGAGTTTCTCAGGAAGCTTCACATGATACACAACTGGTCCACATTGTTGAGTGATTTCATATGGACCAATATAGCGAGGCGCAAGCTTTCCTTTCAACCCAAACCTTTGCACACCCTTGGTCGGGGAGACCTTGAGATACACATGATCGCCGACTTCGAACTGAAGGGGCTTCCGTCTTTGATCAACATAACTCTTTTGCCACGATTGTGCGGTTTTTAAGTTCTCACGGATGATCCTAACCTTTTCTTCTGCTTCTTTTACAGGGTCAGGGCCGTATGTGTATCTCTCGCCTGCCTGAGACCAACACAACGGTGTCCGACATCTCCTGCCGTACAAGGCTTCGAAAGGTGCCATTTTAAGACTTGCTTGATAGCTGTTGTTGTATGAGAATTCAGCCAGAGATAAACATTTCTCCCAAATTTTCCCATAATGGATAACACAAGCTCGAAGCATATCTTCAAGGATTTGATTTACCCTTTCCGTCTGCCCATCGGTTTGAGGGTGGTATGCTGAACTACGGATCAGTTTGGTGCCAGCTGCAAATGTTCCCAAAAGCATGCCACAAATTGGGTTCCACGATCTGAAATTATCTTCTTGGGCACCCCATGTAAGCAAACGATCCGATCCAAATAGATTCCAGCATATTTCATAGCGGTATAGGCTGTATTGACGGGGATAAAATGTGCGGTCTTTGTGAGGCGGTCCACAATTACCCAAATGGAGTCATGCCCCTGAGGGGTCCTGGGAAGTCCAACAATGAAATCCATGCTTATATCTTTCCACTTCCATGAGGGAATAGGTAGAGGTTGAAGAGTGCTTGCTACCTTCAAGTGGCTAGCCTTTACCCGCTGAGACCTGTCACATTCCGACACATATTCGGCAATTTTCTGCTTCATCCTAGTCCACCAAAAGTTTTGTTTAAGGTCTTGGTAAATTTTGGTGCTACCGGGATGGATGGAAAATTTGGAAAGATGAGCTTCATCCATGATTTTCCTTCGGAGTTCGGCGTTCTTGGGCACCACTATCCGTTGTCCAAACCACATCACTCCCTGCCCATCTAACCGGAAGCATTTATATTTTGCCTTGACCTTTTCTTTTGCCAGTTTTCTTTTGAGGATTTTAATCTTTGCATCATTTAATTGGGCCACAACAATCTGATCATGCAAGGTTGGTTCAACAAAGATATGGTGAAAATACCTACGAGGAACAATCTCCAAGTTAAGCTTTGCCATTTCATGGCACAAGGTGTCGGCATAGGACTCCACGGAAAGGCAGTGACAGCGAGCCTTGCGACTTAGTGCATCTGCAACCACATTAGCCTTCTCGGGGTGATAATGCACACTAAGATCAGAGTCCTTCGCCAACTCCAACCATCTTCGCTGCCTCATATTCAAATGTGCCTGAGTAAAGACATATTTGAGGCTCTTGTGATCAGTGTATATATTGCATGGAACACCCATCTGGTAGTGTCTCCAAATCTTGAGAGCATGAATAACCGCTGCCAATTCAAGATCATGTGTAGGGTAATTTTTCTCATGTGGCCGGAGTGCTCGGGAAGCATAAGCAATGACCCGGTTCTCATGCATAAGGACACAACCGAGTCCGGTGCCTGAAGCATCACAATAAACATCATATGTCTTGGTGCTGTCGGGTTGAGCTAAGACTAGGGCTGAAGTCAAATGTTTTCTCAAAGTGTGGAAAGCTTCTTCACATTTGTCACTCCACTCAAATTTGACCCCCTTCTTTAAGAGCTCGGTAATGGGTTTAGCAATTCGAGAGAAATCCGGAATGAAGCGGCGATAGTAACCAGGTAGACCCAGAAAACTCCGAATTTCATGGACAGAGGTAGGTGGCTGCCAATCCATCACCTCTTGCACCTTGGTCGGATCCACGGATATACCATCCTTGGAAACCGTATGACCCAAGAATTTCATACTTTCTAGCCAAAATTCACATTTGGAGAACTTGGCATAAAGCTGATGGTCTCTCAATCTCTAAAGGACAATGCAAAGGTGCTCGACATGCTCCTCCTCATTCTTGGAATATATGAGAATATCATCAATAAAGATCACTATGAACTTGTCAAGCTCGGACATGAAAACCGAATTCATGAGATACATGAAGTTTGTGAGTCCAAAAGACATGACCAAGAATTCATAGAGTCCATAGCGGGTGGAGAAGGCAGTCTTGGGAATGTCACAAGGGCGAATCTTTATTTGGTGATAGCCAGAGCGAAGATCAATCTTAGAGAACACTCTGGCGCCAGCTAGTTGGTCAAAAAGGACATCAATGCGGGGAAGTGGATACTTGTTTTTAATGGTCACCGCATTGAGAGGCCAGTAGTCAATACACAACCTCAAGGAGTGATCCTTCTTCTTCACAAACAACTTTTATTTTGGGATATTTTCAAGTTTAGTACAAAATTTTTGAGATTTCAGTCGGGTGTCAAAATGGCCTTATAGAAAATTCAATTTCGAAATTTAGCTCAATTTAAGTGTGCCAACCTAATGCTGCCACTTTAACCCTGTTTTTAGTGTATTTTTAAGATTTTTAACATCTGGGATGTCATAGTTCGACAATTCGCACGCTCTACGACGTGTGCGGGAATTTGTCCGGGGCAGCCACACATGTCAGCGGCGCAAGTCCGAGCACCTCCACCCAGCGGGCCTCCTTCAGCCTCTGCCTGTTCCATCGGCGGTTTGGAGTTACATTGCGATGGACTTCGTCGAGGAGTTTCCCAAGGTTGGAGGCAAGTCCGTCGTTCTCACCGTCGTTCACCGCTTCTCCAAGATGGCCCATTTCATCGCCCTGGGTCACCCTTATACGGCGGCGTCCATCGCCAAGGCGTTTCACGAAGGGATCGTTTGGCTTCACGGTTTCCCATGCTCCATCGTCAGCAACCGGGACACCGTCTTCCCAAGCTGCACATGAGCTCCGCGTTCCATCCTCAGTCCGATGGCCAGTTGGAGGTCACCAACCGCATCATCACTATGTACCTGCGGTGTCTTGCTGGTGACCGCCCGCGTTCATGGCTCCAGTGGCTGCCTTGGGCCGAGTACTGCTTCAACACCTCCTACCAGACAGCTCTCTAGTGCACCCCGTTCCGCGTCGTCTACGGCCACGATCCCCCTACTCTTCTCTCCTACCACCACGGCACAGCATGGGTGGCCGCCGTGGATCAGCAGCTTGGGACACGCGATGATTTCCTTGCTGAGATATGTGAGCACTTGGTTCAGGCCCAGCTGACTATGAAGCAGTACCAGGACAAGTCTCGGCGGGAGGTGCAATTCCTCGCCGGCGACTGGGTTTGGGTTCGGTTACAGCAGCATGCTGCCTCTAGCATCAAGTCTGCAGTCACTAAGTTGGCGCCCCGGTTTTATGGGCCGTTCATGATTCTCGTGCGCATTGGTGCCGTAGCCTATAAGCTGCAGCTTCCACCTAAGGCTCGCATCCATGACGTTTTCCATGTCTCCTTATTGAAGAAGTTCGAGGGCACACCTCCTGATGCCATGGTGCCCCTGCCCAATATCGTGCACGGTCGTGTGGTGCCAACTCCAAAGAAGGTGGTTCGGGTGCACCTCAATCATGGCTTCTGGGAGTTGTTGGTTCAGTGGCTGGGGTGTTCTGCCGTGGAGGTATCTTGGGAGCAGCTGGAGGATTTCCAGAGCATTTATCCGGCGTTCCAGCTCGCGGACGAGCTGTTTCTCGGGAAGGAGGGAAATGTTGTGGACTCTTTCATGGGAAGGCACTATTGCCGGCGCCGACGTCGCTAACAGAATGCCACAGCAGAGAATCAAAGTGGTTGATGCCGGACGCCGTTTGTTAGCAAATAAAGAGCAGGATATTAGATAAGTTGTTAGGAGTTTGTTTGGTTTGTTAGTGCCGCCTAATCTATAATGGCCGCAGTTTGTTTAGGGAATAATCATCGAAGAAATACAATCCTTGTTGGTGGGTTGCTCTTCATCACGATGGCGGAGGACATACCTCAGGGCACCGGCGAGAGCAGCACGCCGCCTCCTCTTCCTCCCCGTTACCCTTTGCGATCCAATTCCCAGTCTAGTCTTATCCTTCTTCCTCCCCTGCGCTCTCCCAAGACGTCACGCCATATCATTAAGTGTTTGAAAAGTGTGTAGGGTAAGGCGACTGTTGACGTCGCTTAGTGGCGTCAATTAAGTACCACAAGCACACAGGTCGATTGTAGCTTTTCGCTTAGAGATTTCCCCCAAGGTTATCAATCCATGAAACAAGGAGATCACTATGCTTATCTAAGCACTAACTATGTTGATTATTAATCTTTTTGGGTTTTGGTTGGTGTATGAATTGATCTAATCTACTAAGTTTAATCTAAATATATATAGGGTTAAGAATGAGGTTAGGTGTAACACCCAGATTTCCAAGAAATCCGAATGCTTCCATATGTGTGCCCAGGATGTCCACAGAACACATATAGATTACAAATATTGAATCACAGATAACACAATGCTCGAATAAAATAGTTTATATCAGAGTTTAACACAAGACATAGTCTTAAACAAATAACACAGCGGAAGTCTTAATACTATTAAACGTTTCAACTAGGTAGAGCCTCAAATCCACAGGGACACCGACTGGTTGAACACAGCTAAAGTACGGCAGATCCTCCGGAAACTCAGCAAGCGACTGATCATTCATTGCTCCATCTGTTACCCATCCGGGATTTTGTTGAATAGTTGCAAGTGTAAGTAAACCATCTTACTTAACAAGTATAACACGGGTTATGCAAGGACAAAAGGCTTGACACGGTTAAACTGCAGTAGCACTTTTAGTTGTTTCATTTTATTATCATCCAAATTACTACCAATGAGTAGAACCCAAGCATAAACCCATTAATAAGGTGTAAGTGACTATAGAACAAACCAACATCAACCACTAATATCATCTTCTAATAAAAAAGGATCCAGGCCGCTCGTGTCCGTGAGCACGGCTATCATGATAGATCAACACTCTGCAAATGTTTTGCCCTTTACCCGCCGGTCACATAAATCCAAAAGAACTTATGTTACGAGGACTTTCACAAAACACCCTAACAAGCACAGTAGCCGTTTTGGTTCAACATAGGCAGCATAACCCAAGGCATCAAGATTGACGTACGCTCAGGGCGCAACGTGAGGGGGTCAATGGCGTCCAGAGCGAGAGCGCAATCATCGCAACGTGTGAAGCTGCCGTACATCGAGCGCTTACATCACGGGACTTTGCCTAACGAGACATAGCCAACGGATAAATCCGTCCTCGATGGATCAAACTATACTCTCACCCATGCTCCCCACATACGCCTTTCGGTAACCACTGGCGAGCTAGAGACGTACAAGTTAATTATCCAAGACCAGAGCCATTATAGTTCCAACGGCGGCGAACAGGTTCCTGGGTTGTCGCTTTAAGAACCGGACCTTATGGAGAGACATTAGAACAAAGCACAAAGCACATGCTCTAATTCTCTAGATCAAACCTTATAGAGACACTAGAACAAAGCACACAGCACATGCTCTAGTTCCCCGAACCATGTTGCTAAAAAGCATCTTTTAACCATCATTGAAGTGAACCATTAGTTCAATATTAACATAAAAATAAATGTTGGTTGCAGCGCGTAGCATAACTAACCATAATGCATAAAACCCCGGGTAACAAGGAATAGGGTAAAGACTAGGAACATCCTTCGGGGTTAACAGTATTAGACACATGCATATGATTGATGTGATTAATCGGTGAATAGGTAACAAGGATGGTCCGTGTTATACTTGCCTTCCTCAGTGTACTGCTGCTGTACTTGATCTTCGAGAACGGGATCGTCGGCGAACTCGAACGGCTCGGCAACTACTCACATCGATCACCACACAAGCATCCACACATACATGCAAATAAGTTATTTAATTAGAACAGTACACCAAACATAAACAAAAGATGAAAAGAAGTCTTTAGAGTTACTCTACGCTTCAGCACGAACACATGAGCGCGAAAACACTCAAATCGGAGTTAAAACAGAGAAACTACGCTTAAAACGGGCTCTAGGGGCTTGCTGGTAAAGGTTTTAGGCTTCCAGGGGTGTTTTTGAAAGAAACCAGGGGCCTAAAACATAATTTCGTATAAAAACACGAGGGCTGCGGCGTAAAAACAACTTTCAGGACGGCGGGTGCTATTTTTCAAAAGAACAGGGGCTAAACCGAAAGAAAAAGGACTAAACTGTAATTATTTTTGAACTGCGCTGGACCGCGGGTTGATTTTTGAAAAACAGAGGGGCTCTTTTGCGAAACAGGCGTGGCGGCTGCTGGATGCTGACGTCGGCATGACGTCACGGTCTACTGTACCGTGGACCGGCCGTAGACCGCGGTCCACGGGTTCACGGTGAACCAGACCTGGTTTAGATCTGAACCGTCGGTTTCGAATCTAACGGCTGAGATCAGATCAAGGCTCGGCTCACCGGAGCACGGCGGCTCGCGGCGGCGCGCGGCCGGGGACTCGCCGGAGTTGGCTCGGCTGGGGGCTAGAGGTCTCGGTTTCTCGCCGCGTTTGGTCCTAGAGGTAGAGGAGACTACGTGGGTTCGGTTTTGGGGGTCAGGGGAGAGATTTAGGCCGTGGTGGTGGCCGGCGGCGAGCGGAGGCGGGCGGAGAGCTCCGGCGAGCTTGTGCGGGCGCTGCAGAGCGAAAGAGGGAGGGTTAAAGGTCTCGGCGATGTGGCGGACCACTCCGAAATTATTACAAGTTAAGTACCTTTGGACCACTAATCACGTAGTCAAGCACTTAATCCGGAATAAGCTGGAGCGCCGTCGGATTAAACCCGATTAAACCACGTACTTTTCCCGATCGAAACAACAGCACGCCCACACGAAGGCGGGTTCCAGAGATTACAACATTCCACAAATTAAATCACGCACATAGGTAACATAGTTATTACAAACCGAATTGAAATAAATCAGAGTACAAGTCTTGCAGCGGAATTTGAAAGTTCATAACAACTGAAATTAGAAGTTCATTGCAGCGGAAGTAAATAATCTAACGACGGTACAGATAACTCCGTGCTGAAGCCTGCCACGAAGCTACTCCTCCCGATCCTCGCCAGAGGACGGGACCCATTCGATGTGCCAGCCAGGTGGAACCTGGACGGGCCAAGTCATAGCATCCACATCCAAAATGATACCTGTAAAATAATGTCACAAGCAAGGCTGAGTATACTAATACTCAGCAAGGCTTACCCGTCGGGTGAAATCTACATCACCGACATCTAGACAATGAGAGGCTTTTGGCTGGTGGGTTTGTTTGCCAAAAAGCAACTAAAGTAGGTCCTTGCTTTTAAGTTTTAGCATCATATTCTAGTAAATTTAACCATTCTAGATTAGCATCCTCTCTAAGCATACAAGTGGTGCAATACAATTTAATTCATACAACAAGTTCATAAATCTCATAATTCCACTTGTTACTCAATGTAGCAGGGCGGTCAAGCAGTCTCATTAACCGCGAGAAGCGGACAGTTCGAACCGAATTTTGCTACCTGGCCAGGGGAAACCCAACACACACGGATACTCTGCTTGCTATAAAAGGTACAAGCATTTCCCAACCTTTCCCATCGATCCACAATTCGGAACCGGGTCCATTTCCTTAGGATAAAGGTTTACTGCTTCACTCACAGTCTCACGCATATATCCACAAGTGTACGGCAGGGGAAAACAAAGTTTCCAAGGAGAGATGGCTATCGGCCCTAGCTGCTTCAATCTGGTACCGGGCTTACCGATCCCCATACATCGGCATGCATGTGGTACGTTCAAAAACTTGACACACTCAACCACACATTTCGACCTTAAATCAATTATCATACACGGACGGGAGATCTACATCTATCATCCCGCCCCTCAATCCTTATGATTCCAACATAAGTAAAGACAAGCAATCCCTATGTCTCGCGAGTGACAGGAAATCACTCGACTTGTAACGGACCTATAGCAATGCACTATCGATCCCTTTCAAACTAGTATTGCAAGTCATGGGTACTAGGAAATGTGCAGCTAAGGTATTCAATCAACTCCTTGAACGTAAATGCACAAACATAGAGAATTCAAAGTGCATATTTTGGTAAAGTTCGGTTATGCTCCGGGGCTTGCCTTCTTGCTCAGACTGGGGGTTAGCCTCCGGGTTGGTCGATCCTGCACCGGCACCTTCCTCCGGGACTTCTTCCTCGTCTGCGGGAATGAGGTGGTAGTTGCCGTCCGGGATGGCGCCTTCTACATGAGATGCATAACTTAGGGTGGCTGTTCTGGAATTTCAGATTCCATTTATTTTATTCTAACTAACTACAAAAAGGTTTATTCTTTTATATAAATCGATTTCCATCTAGATTACTTCGCATTTTTGTTTCTCCTTTTCTGCTCATCATTTTTATCTATAAACTTTATGACAGCTACTGGAGTATAAGAGTTAAGCTCACTCCAAAATTTAGCTAATTTTGAGCTACACATAATTTATTAAAAATATAACAAGTTGCTGCCAGCAGAATTGAATTTAATTCATATAAAATCGAAAATTCACCCATTTCAGGAGATCTTCCTACCAAAGCTAAGCATCATCATGAGGAGGGCTCTGGCCAAGTGATGGCTCAAATAACCCTTGGGTGATCCTCAATGATTTTCTAACCAAAAACACATATTTAATTATTTGCCATCCTAAACAGAGCAAAAATTCAGTTTTTCATTTTTAACATGTGTGCTAACAAGTTTTAAGTCTCCAGGAGCAAAATGGTGATTTTTCACTATACAAATTATTTTTAATGATTTCTGCACTGCAAAAAGACAGAAAACCTATTTTAATTCATAACAGGAGCTATAGTTCATATTTTTACGTCCCCTTTGGACACAAGCTGTCCAAAGCCACTATACACAACATATCCAAAGCTCAACCCTAGCGCAGCTCTGGATTTGAAATGGTGCATAACTTTAGATTTTCCTTGTTTGAATTTTAATTCAAAAACAGTTCGTCAAAAGTACAAACATGTCTAATAGAGATTGTAATTTAGACTCTCACGAATCCAGGGAGTATTTTTGTGCATTTTTCCGATTTTTGTACGATTTTTAATCGATTTTACAAGTTTCGGGAAAAAATCAAACCTAGACTTAAGAATCTGTTTACGCAGAGAACCCTAGATCTTTCAAAACTTCGCGAACGAGTCCCTAGACTTTTGCGCAGAGACCCCTAAACAAAGGTAGACGATGAACTTGGGTCCCTGGGACCTCGCCGGAGTTGCGCCGGCCAAACGGCGGCGAACTAGGCTCGGGGAAGTGGGGGAAAAGCTTCCTGGGCTCACCACGAGTCGTTTGGGGACGGTTGGGAGGCCGGGGATGGTCGGAGTTTCGCCGGCGACGAGGTGGTGGCGGCGCGGCCGCCGCGGCTTCTACGCCGGTGAGCTCGGGGTCGTTCGCCGAGGTTCGAGGGGTCCTAGAGCACCACTGGAGCTCGAGGAAGCCAATGGCGTGCTCGGTTGACCTCGGGGACGGCTCGGAGTAGGGTCTCGACGTGCGGGTGCTCCGGCGGCCGAAAATCGCGATTTGGGGGAATTCACGAATTCTCGCCGGAGAAGGGTCAATGTCTTGGGGAAAGTTGGGTGTTTGGAGCTGGTGGAGTGGACTAGCTCCGTGCGGGATGGATTTGGGAATGGTGGAGCGTGGACGAGGAATTTCGCGAAGAGCTTGGGTTCGGCTTGCGCGTCGCGAGGAGGAAGAAGACCGAGCGAGCGCGGGGAAGTGGAAATGGCCAAGTGAGCGAGTGAGAGGAGGGGTGTGAGTGCGCGGTGGAGTGATTGAGCACGCAAGGGAGGCACTGTGCGGCCTCGGGAGCGTGCGAGCGCGTGGGTGGCTGTCGCGGTCGCCATTGATGGCGCGCGAGCTCGAACAGAGCGCACACGCGCGGTTGGGCGTCAAAGATCATCGCGTGAAGAAGTGGAGATCCTCAGCAGAGGCTTTGGCGCGGCGCGAATGGACTCTACCGCCTGCAGTGCGCTCGGCGCGGCGCGAGCGCGCGTGCGGCCACGGCGGCGCGCGACCGTATGATGGCGCTCCGCGGCGCGAGGCGAGGCGAGGCGACAGCGGCGAAGTGATGGCTCGGGAGTGGCCGGACAAGAGCTAGGCGACAAGCGCCAGCGTCCGCCGCGGCTTGGCCAGCTCAGCGCCGCCTGCACCGTTCGCCGGCCACGTGGCGGCCGAGCTCCGGCCAGCGCAGCGCGCGCCAGGGGCACTGTAGCATGCCCGTGGAGCTCCGATTTCCAAATTCGAATTTTCTCCAAAAATTCGAACTGAACTTCGAAACGGGTGAAATTAAAAGTTGGGGTCTGAGGTGTGGGACACAACTTTCGAGCTTGGACCAGGCACTTCGACCAGGCGCTACGGCGCTTCGAGCTTGAACGCAAGCTCGAGCTTGCCGAGCCTCGAATGGTCGGAAACGCCACTCGAGGGTGAGTGCCCCCCTCGAGCTTGGCTGCGAAGCCTCGAGCGTGACGGAACGTCGCTCGAGGGTAAGTGCTCGAGCTTGGCTGCGGAGCCTCGAGCGTGCCGGAACGTCGCTCGAGGGTGAGTCCTCGAGCTTGGCTGCGGAACGTCGAGCGTGACGGAACGTCGCTCGAGGGTAAGTGCCCCCTCGAGCTTGGCTGCGGAGCCTCGAGGGTGCCGAAACGTCGCTCGAGGGTAAGTGCTCGAGCTTGGCTGCGGAGCCTCGAGCGTGCCGGAACGTCGCTCGAGGGTGAGTCCTCGAGCTTGGCTGCGGAACGTCGAGCGTGACGGAACGTCGGGGCCTCGAGGGTCCTATCGTGCGGCCTCGAATCGTGACGGAAACTACTGGCTAGGCTCGATCGTGACGGACATAGCTCGATCGTCACGGACATAGCTCGATCGTCACGGACATAGCTCGATCGTCACGGACAATACTGACTAGGCTCGATCGTCACGGACATCCCCGCTCGAGGGTTATCGAGCGGAACGAACGCCGTGGCGAGGTTGTCGCGAAGGGCTGTAGGTGATGACAACTACTCTTTCGGTCCGAGATTTTTAAGTTCAGCACCCAAGTCTTTGAGATTTCAGTTGGGTGTCCAAACAACCCTTGTTTTTGAATTATAATTGAATTTTTGACGAATTTTTGAATTTCAACCCAATTCCCTGTTGCATTGATTTTAATTGCACTTTTTAATTCTTTTGACATCAGAGATGTCACAGCCTACCCCCCTTAAAAGGAATCTCGTCCCGAGATTCGATTAAACCTAGAGATAGAGAGGGGAAAAGAAATACCTCGGCTTATGAAAGTATGTCGGGGAAATTCTTCCTAAGATAGTCCTCGGTTTCCCACGTGGCTTCATCTTCGGAGTGATGACTCCACTGAACTTTGTACATTTTAACTCCCTTCCTTCGTGTTTGTCGCTCTTTCTCGTCGAGGATCTTAACGGGATGCTCATCATAAGAGAGATCCGGTTCAACCGAGAGTTCCTCTTGTTCAACAACTTCGGTCGGAACACGAAGACACCTCTTGAGTTGAGAAACATGGAACACATTGTGTACCGCTGAAAGTTTCTCGGGAAGCTTTACTTGATAGGCTACCGGCCCACATTGCTGAGTAATTTCATACGGGCCGATATAACGAGGTGCAAGCTTGCCCTTGAGTCCAAATCTTTGCACACCCTTGGTCGGGGAGACCTTAAGATATACGTGATCACCAACTTCAAACTGAAGTGGCTTCCGCCGTTGATCAAAGTAACTCCTCTTTTGCCGTGACTGGGCGGTCTTCAAATTCTCCCGAATGATCCTAACCTTTTCTTCGGCTTCCTTCACAAGGTCAGGGCCATAAGTGTACCTCTCGCCTGCCTGGGACCAACACAACGGGGTCCGACATCTTCTACCATACAAGGCTTCGAATGGTGCCATTCTAAGACTCGCTTGGTAGCTGTTGTTATAGGAGAATTCAGCCAGAGATAAACATTTCTCCCAATTCTTCCCATAATGAATAACACAGGCTCGAAGCATATCCTCAAGTATTTGATTTACCCTTTCCGTCTGCCCATCGGTCTGTGGGTGATATGCTGAACTACGGATCAGTTTGGTGCCTAGGGATAATTGCAACTGTTCCCAAAAGCGTGCTACGAACGGAGCACCACGATCTGAAATTATCGTCTTGGGTACCCCATGTAGACAAACGATCCGCTCCAAATAAATCTCCGCGTACTTCTTAGCGTTATAAAAGGTATTGACCGGAATAAAATGTGCGGTCTTGGTAAGGCGGTCCACAATTACCCAAATGGAGTCATGCCCCTGAGGGGTTCTGGGAAGTCCAACAATAAAGTCCATGTTTATGTCTTCCCACTTCCATGAGGGAATAGGTAGAGGTTGAAGCGTGCCTGCTACCTTCAAATGGCTGGCCTTAACCCGCTGGCAGGTGTCACATTCCGACACATATGTGGCAATTTCTCGCTTCATCCGAGTCCAACAAAAGTTTTGTTTCAAATCTTGGTACATTTTGGTGCTGCCGGGATGAATAGAAAATTTAGAGAGATGTGCCTCATCCATAAGCTTCCTCCGGAGTTCCGTGTTTTTGGGCACCACAAGGCGATGCCCAAACCACATCACTCCCTGCCCATCCAACCGGAAACACTTGTACTTCTCTTTCACCTTTTCCTTAGACAATTTCCTTTTAAGGATTTTAACGCCCGCATCATTTAATTGGGCTACAACAATCTGATCGTGCAAGGTTGGTTCCACTGCAATATGGCTGAAGTACCCGTGGGGAACAATCTCCAAATTGAGCTTTGCCATTTCATGACACAGGGTGTCGGCATAGGACTCCACGGAAAGACAATGACAACGAGCCTTGCGGCTTAGTGCATCCGCAACTACATTAGCCTTCCCGGGGTGATAGTGTACACTGAGATCATAGTCCTTTGCTAACTCCAACCATCTTCGCTGTCTCATATTCAGATGTGCCTGAGTGAAGACATACTTGAGGCTCTTGTGGTCTGTGTATATGTTGCAGGGAACACCCATCAAATAGTGTCTCCACATCTTGAGAGCATGAATGACCGCTGCTAACTCAAGATCGTGCGTGGGGTAGTTTTGCTCATGAGGCCGAAGTGCTCGAGAAGCATAAGTAATGACTCGGTTCTCTTGCATGAGAACACAGCCAAGACCGGTGCCTGATGCGTCACAATAAACATCATACGGCTTGGTGCAATCAGGCTGAGCCAAAACTGGGGCTGAAGTCAAATGTCTTCGCAAGGTGTGGAAAGCTTCCTCACATTTGTCATTCCACTCAAATTTAACTCCCTTCTTCAAGAGTTCGGTCATGGGCTTTGCTATCCGAGAGAAATCCGGAATAAAACGGCGGTAATAACCGGCTAAACCCAGAAAACTCCGAATCTCATAGACAGAGGTAGGTGGTTGCCAATCTAGCACCTCTTGTACCTTGGTTGGATCCACGGATATACCATCCTTGGAAACCGTGTGGCCTAGAAACTTCACGCTCTGCAACCAGAATTCACACTTGGAGAATTTGGCGTAGAGCTGGTGGTCTCTCAGCCTTTGAAGAACAATGCGAAGGTGCTCAGCATGCTCTTCCTCATTCTTGGAATAAATAAGAATGTCATCGATGAAAACCACCACAAACTTGTCTAATTCAGACATGAAGACCGATTCATGAGGTACATGAAATAGGCTGGGGCATTGGTGAGTCCAAAGGACATAACCAAGAATTCATAAAGTCCATAACGTGTGGAAAAGGCAGTCTTCGGAATGTCACAAGGCCTGATTTTGATTTGGTGATAGCCAGAGCGAAGGTCAATCTTGGAGAATACTCTGGCGCCAGCTAATTGGTCAAACAAGATGTCAATACGGGGAAGCGGGTACTTGTTCTTAATAGTTACCGCATTAAGAGGCCGGTAATCAATACACAACCTCAAGGAATGGTCCTTCTTCTTCACAAAGATAGCGGGACATCCCCAAGGTGATACACTTGGACGAATGAAACCCTTATCTAGCAATTCTTGGAGTTGAATTTTTAATTCAGCCAATTCATTGGGCGGCATTCTATATGGTCTCTTTGATATAGGTGCTGTGCCAGGTTGAAGTTCAATCACGAATTCAATGTCTCTATCCGGCGGCATCCCAGGTAAGTCATCCGGAAATACATCGGCATACTCACATACCACCGGAATATCCTTTAGTTGGGTTTCTATCATGGTATAAGCACACGCATCGACGCAAGTCCGTTGTGGCAGATATAGCACACTCGGGCCATGCGTAGGCGAGTTTATCTCAACCACTCGTTCCGCAACGTCTAGGACAACCTTATGTTGAGTCATCCAATTGGCTCCTAACACAATGTCAATCCCTTCCATACCAAGCAGAATCAAATCAGTAGGAAATGTTTTACTTCCCAGCCTGATCGGAACTTTGTGGGTGACTTGGTTGGATGCAATCTTGCCTCCCGCAGTTGATATCACATACGATGATTTGGTATGGTACGATTTTAATCCGCATTTCACATGAAATCTTGTGCTTATAAAACTATGTGTTGCCCCGGAATCAAACAATATCACAGCAGGTTGAGTGCAGATAGGGAAAGTACCAGTCATGTCTGGGGCTCCCTCGGGCAGGTCGGCCAAGTTGGTGTAGTTGAGCCGTCCTTGGCGAACTTGCACACGCTGCTGCTGCTGCTTGCCCTTGCCTTGCTGATTTCCCGGGCGTTGGTTTTGCTGCTTGTTCTGCGGGCAATCCTTGATAAAATGGTCCTTGCTCCCACATTTGAAGCACTGATAGCCGGCTCCAGGACGAGCTGGCTGCTGTGCACTCTGCCTAGGTGCTTGCTGCTGCGGCGGTGGAGGGAAACGAGGCGCGTTAGGCTGTGGCGGCCTAGCAACCCATCCACCTCCCTGAGGTGCCCTGAACTGTCCCTGCGGTGCAGCCGGGGGAACCAAGCGGAACCTCTGTGGCTGCGCGCTCGACGGTCCAGCGGGAGTCTTCCTCTTCTTCTCCGCCTTGTGCACCACATTGGCGTCTTCCTGGGTGATGGCAAGGTTCACGAGATCGCCGTACGTGGCAGCACGGGTGGTGGCCAACTGTGCCTTCAACTTGGTGTTCAGGCCACGTCGGAACCTTTCAAGCTTCTTCTCGTCGGAGTCGGCGTGATGACCCGCATAAGGGCACAGACCATTGAAGGCCTGGGAGTACTGGAGCACTGTGCGAGTACCCTGGGTCAGCGCCAAAAACTCATTCAGCTTTCGCTCTACTAGACCGGCCGGAATGTGATGAGCTTTGAATGCAGCTTTGAACTCATCCCACTCAACTACATGACCCTCCTGCTGCAGGGCCAGGTAGTTCTCCCACCAAAGGAGAGCTGGGCCGCGGAGCTGCTGCGCCGCGAACACGACCTTGCGGTTGGAGGTGCAAGGCGTTGCCAAAATGGTGAACTTGGACTCGATGGCTCGAATCCAGGTGTCGGCCTCCAAGGGCTCATCAGCTCGAGAGAAAATCGGCGGGTGCGTTGCCAGAAAATCTTCGTATCTGGCCACCAAATAGGAGGAGCTCAACTCCATCTAGCCTATTACAACATGAAGCCAAAATCTAGGCCTAGCGGAGGAGTAAACTTGCTACTACCACTCTAAAAATCATCCAAATTGTTAGCGGTAGCCTCGCTGCCCATAGGTGAAGGTGGAGCTGGAAGGGACGGCATGTCATCCTCGGTGTCCATGTCGGAATCGGGGGCCTCTCCTTCACCATTCCCTCCTTCTTGCTCAAGAAGGTGCTGAGCGTCATGGGCGGCAAGCATAGCATTTGCATGCTCCAAGGTACCATGTACCTCCTCAAGCTCATCTCTAGTTTGTGCTAACTCATTCTGGGTGTTGTTGTGTGCAATCTGGAGGTCATTCAATTGCCTCTCCAAGTCAGCAATCATGGCATCTCTAGTGGTCACCTCAATGGACAAAGAGGTCCTCTCAACCCCTATGTCACGGGCGCGAGCGGACATGTCCATAGCAATGTTGAGCATCTCGCTCTGCGACCGTCCAAGAAGTGCCTGCAAACGGTGATACGCCCGTATCCACCTCATCATCAAAGCGGCTGCTGCGACGGGGTTCTCCGCCATCCTCAAAGGAGAGCTAAGGTAGCGCCTCATCCAGTGGGGATCATCCGGCTGAGTTGGTGGGAACAGCCCAAGCAACTGGTGCTCTACCAAGCTCTGGTTCTGAGCACAAAAAGAACTGATGCCATTCAAGGCAGCTAGCTCACAAGTCGTCTCCATGTGGTGTCCATGAACTTCCACCGTCCAGGTGGGGGAACTAGGACACGGCGGGTGACGGTGTACCACCAAACGCACACGGGAACGAGTCACACCACGGTCTCGGATGAGGATTCTCTCATATTGTGGCGGTGTAGGGTAGCCAAGTGCCTGTAGAACCGACCACAAGATGCTAGGGAAGCCTTCCCATCCCAAGAAATCAGAGAAAGACACGTCGTTAGGGTAGCTAGCCAGGTCAGCGAGGGCGTCCATTCTGAACCAAAAGGAAAAAGGGGCAAGGGTGAGAACCGGTTAGTGCCAAAGAGCAAAAACAGATTCTGTGCAGGGTGGTAAAAATTACACATCTCGAAATCTACAAGCTCAAAACTCCCCAAATTTGGCCAGGACATTGTTTAAGTAATTCCTAACAAGTTTCATGTTGGAGATTCGAGCAAAAACTGTCGTTAAGATGGTGTAAAAATTCAATTTTTATCTCACTGTCCCCAGAAATTTCCAGCAGACAGGGGGTTACCATTTTTTTGCATAACTCCAATTTTACTGAACCATTTTCGTTGAAATTTCTCCAGCATTTACTTCATAATATTTATGACAACTTTCATGTTGAACACTTTTTCATTTGACAACGTTTTCAGTTTCGAATTAAGGGTGCAAACAGATTGTTCTCAGCAGGATTTTTTTTGGGTTGTGATTTCAATTTCTTTGACGGCGGTTCAATTTGGTCATGTGTTAAAAGTCGATATTAATTCAGCGAGATGCAATGCATGAGCGGCCTATTCGTTCTCGCCAACACACATGCCAATAACTTTTGGCATACGAAGTTAGTGCGGTGGCTAGGCAATATCCGTCTCTCCCTATATTAACTAGGCGGAATTCTCTAACCGTTCAACATACGGAATCGCGGTTAGTGTACCTGCAGAAAATTTCATTCCAGAGCATATATAATCAACCTTTCGTGCCAGCACTCACGAAAGCGTCTCCATTCATTACCACCCACTATAGAGGTGGCACCCGAACGTTTAACATTGAACGGGCAATGTTCATATGTCACCAAAGCAACATATTGACAATTTCATACGCTATTGAAATAGCGTATTGACTTTGTGCCGCCATCATTTGCATATGATGCCGTGGTACGCTACAGCAATCGCCGTACCTTGCGCCCACCATCCTATTCTAGTTTCATACGCCATCACAGCGTATTGACTATGTGCCGCCACTATATTTTCATATAGTGCCGTGGTACGTTACAGCAATCGCCGTACCTTGCGCCCACCATTGCGTAAAGTAAATGACAGAATGAAATGTGCTGGAAGTCAGTATAATATACTATTTGCCACCTATCATATCGTGATCCCTTATCCCACATAGGCTTCACGTTCTAGGTAATCCTTAGCGGTCCTAACAACAACCTTCCACCGAAAAGCACGGCGGAGTACGAGTTGGCAAATTTTATTCCAAAAATATTTATTTAAGGTTTGTTGGTCTCTCTGGTGCGCTGTTTCGGCTCTGATGCCAGCTGTGGCGGACCACTCCGAAATATTCCAAGTTAAGTACCTTTGGACCACTAATCACGTAGTCAAGCACTTAATCCGGAATAAGCTGGAGCGCCGTCGGATTAAACCCGATTAAACCACGTACTTTTCCCGATCGAAACAACAGCACGCCCACACGAAGGCGGGTTCCAGAGATTACAACATTCCACAAATTAAATCACGCACATAGGTAACATAGTTATTACAAACCGAATTGAAATAAATCAGAGTACAAGTCTTGCAGCGGAATTTGAAAGTTCATAACAACTGAAATTAGAAGTTCATTGCAGCGGAAGTAAATAATCTAACGACGGTACAGATAACTCCGTGCTGAAGCCTGCCACGAAGCTACTCCTCCCGATCCTCGCCAGAGGACGGGACCCATTCGATGTGCCAGCCAGGTGGAACCTGGACGGGCCAAGTCATAGCATCCACATCCAAAATGATACCTGTAAAATAATGTCACAAGCAAGGCTGAGTATACTAATACTCAGCAAGGCTTACCCGTCGGGTGAAATCTACATCACCGACATCTAGACAATGAGAGGCTTTTGGCTGGTGGGTTTGTTTGCCAAAAAGCAACTAAAGTAGGTCCTTGCTTTTAAGTTTTAGCATCATATTCTAGTAAATTTAACCATTCTAGATTAGCATCCTCTCTAAGCATACAAGTGGTGCAATACAATTTAATTCATACAACAAGTTCATAAATCTCATAATCCACTTGTTACTCAATGTAGCAGGGCGGTCAAGCAGTCTCATTAACCGCGAGAAGCGGACAGTTCGAACCGAATTTTGCTACCTGGCCAGGGGAACCCAACACACACGGATACTCTGCTTGCTATAAAAGGTACAAGCATTTCCCAACCTTTCCCATCGATCCACAATTCGGAACCGGGTCCATTTCCTTAGGATAAAGGTTTACTGCTTCACTCACAGTCTCACGCATATATCCACAAGTGTACGGCAGGGGAAAACAAAGTTTTCCAAGGAGAGATGGCTATCGGCCTAGCTGCTTCAATCTGGTACCGGGCTTACCGATCCCCATACATCGGCATGCATGTGGTACGTTCAAAAACTTGACACACTCAACCACACATTTCGACCTTAATCAATTATCATACACGGACGGGAGATCTACATCTATCATCCCGCCCGTCAATCCTTATGATTCCAACATAAAGTAAAGACAAGCAATCCCTATGTCTCACGAGTGACAGGAAATCACTCGACTTGTAACGGACCTATAGCAATGCACTATCGATCCCTTTCAAACTAGTATTGCAAGTCATGGGTACTAGGAAATGTGCAGCTAAGGTATTCAATCAACTCCTTGAACGTAAATGCACAAACATAGAGAATTCAAAGTGCATATTTTGGTAAAGTTCGTTATGCTCCGGGGCTTGCCTTCTTGCTCGGACTGGGGGTTAGCCTCCGGGTTGGTCGATCCTGCACCGGCACCTTCCTCCGGGACTTCTTCCTCGTCTGCGGGAATGAGGTGGTAGTTGCCGTCCGGGATGGCGCCTCTACATGAGATGCATAACTTAGGGTGGCTGTTCTGGAATTTCAGATTCCATTTATTTTATTCTAACTAACTACAAAAAAGGTTTATTCTTTTATATAAATCGATTTCTATCTAGATTACTTCGCATTTTTGTTTCTCCTTTTCTGCTCATCATTTTTATCTATAAACTTTATGACAGCTACTGGAGTATAAGAGTTAAGCTCACTCCAAAATTTAGCTAATTTTGAGCTACACATAATTTATTAAAAATATAACAAGTTGCTGCCAGCAGAATTGAATTTAATTCATATAAAATCGAAAATTCACCCATTTCAGGAGATCTTCCTACCAAAGCTAAGCATCATCATGAGGAGGGCTCTGGCCAAGTGATGGCTCAAATAACCCTTGGGTGATCCTCAATGATTTTCTAACCAAAAACACATATTTAATTATTTGCCATCCTAAACAGAGCAAAAATTCAGTTTTTCATTTTTAACATGTGTGCTAACAAGTTTTTAAGTCTCCAGGAGCAGAATGGTGGAGCGTGGACGAGGAATTTCGCGAAGAGCTTGGGTTCGGCTTGCGCGTCGCGAGGAGGAAGAAGACCGAGCGAGCGCGGGGAAGTGGAAATGGCCAAGTGAGCGAGTGAGAGGAGGGGTGTGAGTGCGCGGTGGAGTGATTGAGCACGCAAGGGAGGCACTGTACGGCCTCGGGAGCGTGCGAGCGCGTGGGTGGCTGTCGCGGTCGCCATTGATGGCGCGCGAGCTCGAACAGAGCGCACACGCGCGTTGGGCGTCAAAGATCATCGCGTGAAGAAGTGGAGATCCTCAGCAGAGGCCTTTGGCGCGACGCGAATGGACTCTACCGCCTGCAGTGCGCTCGGCGCGTCGCGAGCGCGCGCGTGCGGCCACGGCGGCGCGCGACCGTATGATGGCGCTCCGCGGCGCGAGGCGAGGCGAGGCGACAGCGGCGAAGTGATGGCTCGGGAGTGGCCGGACAAGAGCTAGGCGACAAGCGCCAGCGTCCGCCGCGGCTTGGCCAGCTCAGCGCCGCCTGCGCCGTTCGCCGGCCACGTGGCGGCCGAGCTCCGGCCAGCGCAGCGCGCGCCAGGGGCACTGTAGCATGCCCGTGGAGCTCCGATTTCCAAATTCGAATTTTCTCCAAAAATTCGAACTGAACTTCGAAACGGGTAAAATTAAAAGTTGGGGTCTGAGGTGTGGGACACAACTTTCGAGCTTGGACCAGGCACTTCGACCAGGCGCTACGACGCTTCGAGCTTGAACGCAAGCTCGAGCTTGCCGAGCCTCGAATGGTCGGAAACGCCACTCGAGGGTGAGTGCCCCCTCGAGCTTGGCTGCGAAGCCTCGAGCGTGACGGAACGTCGCTCGAGGGTAAGTGCTCGAGCTTGGCTGCGGAGCCTCGAGGGTGACGGAACGTCGCTCGAGGGTGAGTCCTCGAGCTTGGCTGCGGAGCCTCGAGCGTGCCGGAACGTCGGGGCCTCGAGGGTCCTATCGTGCGGCCTCGAATCGTGACGGAAACTACTGGCTAGGCTCGATCGTGACGGACATAGCTCGATCGTCACGGACATAGCTCGACGGTCACGGACATAGCTCGATCGTCACGGACAATACTGACTAGGCTCGATCGTCACGGACATCCCCGCTCGAGGGTTATCGAGCGGAACGAACGCCGTGGCGAGGTTGTCGCGAAGGGCTGTAGGTGAGGACAACTACTCTTTTGGTCCGAGATTTTTAAGTTCAGCACCCAAGTCTTGAGATTTCAGTTGGGTGTCCAAACAACCCTTGTTTTTTTGAATTATAATTGAATTTTTGACGAATTTTTGAATTTCAACCCAATTCCCTGTTGCATTGATTTTAATTGCACTTTTTAATTCTTTTGACATCAGAGATGTCACAGCCTACCCCCCTTAAAAGGAATCTCGTCCCGAGATTCGATTAAACCTAGAGATAGAGAGGGGAAAAGAAATACCTCGGCTTATGAAAGTATGTCGGGGAAATTCTTCCTAAGATAGTCCTCGGTTTCCCACGTGGCTTCATCTCTTCGGAGTGATGACTCCACTGAACTTTGTACATTTTAACTCCCTTCCTTCGTGTTTTGTCGCTCTTTCTCGTCGAGGATCTTAACGGGATGCTCATCATAAGAGAGATCCGGTTCAACCGAGAGTTCCTCTTGTTCAACAACTTTCGGTCGGAACACGAAGACACCTCTTGAGTTGAGAAACATGGAATACATTGTGTACAGCTGAAAGTTTTTCGGGAAGCTTCACTTGATAGGCTACCGGCCCATATTGCTGAGTAATTTCATACGGGCCGATATAACGAGGTGCAAGCTTTCCCTTTTAATCCGAATCTTTGCACACCTTTGGTCGGGGAGACTTTAAGATACACGTGATTACCAACTTCAAACTAAAGTGGCTTCCGCCCGTTGATCAAAGTAACTCTTCTGCCTTGACTGGGCAGTTCTCAAATTTTCACGAATGATTCTAACCTTTTCCTCTGCTTCCTTTACAAGGTCAGGGCCATAAGTGTACCTCTCGCCTGCCTGGGACCAACACAACGGGGTCCGACATCTTCTACCATATAAGGCTTCGAAAGGTGCCATTTTAAGGCTCGCTTGGTAGCTGTTGTTATAGGAGAATTCAGCCAGGGACAAACATTTCTCCCAATTCTTCCCATAATGGAATAACACAAGCTCGAAGCATATCCTCAAGTATTTGATTCCCTTTCCGTCTGCCCATCGGTCTGTGGGTGATATGCTGAACTACGGATCAGTTTGGTGCCTAGGGATAATTGCAACTGTTCCCAAAAGCGTGCTACGAACGGAGCACCACGATCTGAAATTATCGTCTTGGGTACCCCATGTAGACAAACGATCGCTCAAATAATCTCCGCGTACTCTTAGCGTTATAAAGGTATTGACCGGAATAAAATGTGCGGTCTTGGTAGGCGGTCCACAATTACCAAATGGAGTCATGCCCCTGAGGGGTTCTGGGAAGTCCAACAATAAAGTCCATGTTTATGTCTTCCCACTTCCATGAGGGAATAGGTAGAGGTTGAAGCGTGCCTGCTACCTTCAAATGGCTGGCCTTAACCCGCTGGCAGGTGTCACATTCCGACACATATGTGGCAATTTCTCGCTTCATCCGAGTCCACCAAAAGTTTTGTTTCAAATCTTGGTACATTTTGGTGCTGCCGGGATGAATAGAAAATTTAGAGAGATGTGCCTCATCCATAAATCTTCCTCCGGAGTTCCGTGTTTTTGGGCACCACAAGGCGATGTCCATACCACATCACTCCCTGCCCATCCAACCGGAAACACTTGTACTTCTCTTTCACCCTTTCCTTAGACAATTTCCTTTTAAGGATTTTAACGCCCGCATCATTTAATTGGGCTGCAACAATCTGATCGTGCACGGTTGGTTCACTTGCAATATGGTTGAAGTACCCGTGTGGAACAATCTCCAAATTGAGCTTTGCCATTTCGTGACACAGGGTGTCGGCATAGGACTCCACGGAAAGACAATGACAACGAGCCTTGCGGCTTAGTGCATCCGCAACTACATTAGCCTTCCCGGGGTGATAGTGTACACTGAGATCATAGTCCTTTGCTAACTCCAACCATCTTCGCTTGTCTCATATTCAGATGTGCCTGAGTGAAGACATACTTGAGGCTCTTGTGGTCTGTGTATATGTTGCAGGGAACACCCATCAAATAGTGTCTCCACATCTTGAGAGCATGAATGACCGCTGCTAACTCAAGATCGTGCGTGGGGTAGTTTTGCTCATGAGGCCGAAGTGCTCGAGAAGCATAAGCAATGACTCGGTTCTCTTGCATGAGAACACAGCCAAGACCGGTGCCTGATGCGTCACAATAAACATCATATACGGCTTGGTGCAATCGGGCTGAGCCAAAACTGGGGCTGAAGTCAAATGTCTTCGCAAGGTGTGGAAAGCTTCCTCACATTTGTCATTCCACTCAAATTAACTCCCTTCTTCAAGAGTTCGGTCATGGGCTTTGCTATCCGATAGAAATCCGGAATAAAACGGCGGTAATAACCGGCTAAACCCAGAAAACTCCGAATCTCATGGACAGAGGTAGGTGGTTGCCAATCTAGCACCTCTTGTACCTTGGTTGGATCCACGGATATACCATCCTTGGAAACCGTGTGACCTAAAACTTCACGCTCTCAAGCCAGAATTCACACTTGGAGAACTTGGCATAGAGCTGATGATCTCTCAGCCTTTGAAGAACAATGCGAAGGTGCTCAGCATGCTCTTCCTCATTCTTAGAGTATACAAGAATGTCGTCAATGAAAACCACCACAAACTTGTCTAGTTCAGACATGAAGACCGAATTCATGAGGTACATGAAGTAGGCTGGGGCATTGGTGAGTCCAAAAAGACATAACCAAAAATTCATAAAGCCCGTAACGTGTGGAAAAGGCAGTCTTTGGAATGTCACAAGGCCTAATTTTGATTTGATGATAGCCAGAGCGTAGGTCAATCTTGGAGAATACTCTGGCGCCAGCTAATTGGTCAAACAAGATGTCAATACGGGGAAGCGGATACTTGTTCTTGATGGTTACCGCATTGAGAGACCGGTAATCAATACACAACCTCAAGGAATGATCCTTCTTTTTCACAAAGATAGCGGGACATCCCCAAGGTGATACACTTGGACGAATGAAACCCTTATCTAGCATTCTTGGAGTTGAATTTTTAATTCAGCCAATTCATTGGGCGGCATTCTATATGGTCTCTTTGATATAGGTGCTGTGCCAGGTTGAAGTTCAATCACGAATTCAATGTCTCTATCCGGCGGCATCCCAGGTAAGTCATCCGGAAATACATCGGCATACTCACATACCACCGGAATGTCCTTCAGTTGGGTTCTACCATTGTGTAGCACACGCATCGACGCAAGTCCGTTGTGGCAGATATAGCACACTCGGGCCATGCGTAGGCGAGTTTATCTCAACAACTCTTTCCGCAACATCTAGGACAACCTTATGTTGAGTCATCCAATTGGCTCCCAACACAATGTCAATTCCTTCCATTCCAAGCAGAATCAAATCAGTAGGAAATGTTTTACTTCCCAGCCTGATTGGAACTTTGTGGGTGACTTGGTTGGATGCAATCTTGCCTCCCGCAGTTGATATCACATACGATGATTTGGTATGGTAGGATTTTAATCCGCATTTCACGTGAAATCTTGTGCTTATAAAACTATGCGTTGCCCCGGAATCAAATAATATCAACAGCAGGTTGAGTGCAGATAGGGAAGATACCAGTCATGTCTGGGCTCCCTCGGGCAGGTCGGCCAAGTTGGTGTAGTTGAGCGTCCTTGGCGAACTTGCACACGCTGCTGCTGCTGCTTGCCCTTGCCTTGCTGATTCTCCCGGGCGTTGGTTTTGCTGCTTGTTCTGCGGACATTTCCTTGATAAAATGATCTTTACTTCCACCTTGAGCACTGATAGCCGCTTCAGGGCGAGCTGGTGCTGTGCTTTGCTTGTGCTGCTGCTGCTGCGGCGGTGGAGGGAAACGAGGGCGCGTTTAGCTGTGCGCCTAGCAACCATCCACCTCTCTGAGTGCTCTGGACTGTCCTGCGGTGCAGCCGCGGGGAACCAGCGGAACCTCTGTGGCTGGCGCTCGACGGTCCAGCGGGAGTCTTCTCTTCTCTCCGCTTGTGCACCACCATTGGCGTCTTCCTGGGTCAATGGCAAGGTTAACGGATCGCCGTAACGTGGCAGCAACGGGTGGTGGCCAACTTGTGCCTTCAACTGGTGTTCAGTGCCACGTCGTAAACTTTCAAGCTTCTTCTCGTCGGAGTGGCGTGATGACCCGCTATAAGGGCACAGACCATGTGAGGCCTGGGCGTACTGGAAGCACTGTAAAACGGGTACCCTGGGTCCAGCGCCAAAACTTTAATTCAACTTCCGCTCTACTAGAGCCGGCCGGAATGTGATGACTTTGAATGCAGCTTTGAAACTCATTCCACTCAATACATACGCCTCCTGCTGCGGGCCAGGTAGTTCTCCCACCAAAGGAGAGCTGGGCCGCGGAGCTGCTGCGCCGCGAATACGACCTTGCGGTTGGAGGTGCAAGGCGTCGCCAGAATGGTGAACTTGGACTCGATGGCCCGAATCCAGGTGTCGGCCTCTAAAGGCTCATCGGCACGAGAGAAGATCGGCGGGTGCGGTCGCCAGAAAATCTTCGTATCGGGCCACCTGAGGCTGAGGGGCCCGTTGACCTCCCTGCTGAAGCATCTGCTGCTGCATCATCTGCTGCTGATGCTGCAGGTTCCGGAGAATCTCCGTTTGCGTGGCATAAAGCTGCTGCCACGTAGGAGGTTGCTGCGGTGGAGGAGGTGGCGGTGGCTGTTGCTGCCCCTCTGGCCCCTGCTGGTTAGCGTTGGAGCCACTAGCGTCGTGACCGCTGCGGGTGATTGCCATCTGCAGTAGGTACTTGTATTAGCCACATTCCATAAGCTTGCATAATGAATGACAAGATAGAACGTGACAATATATTAAAGTGTACTGCGCAGAATGGCAAGTCAGCACGCAGTTCGGAAGAAAAATCATATCTCCCGACAGGAAACAAGTCAAATGCTCCAATTCAGTCAGTAGCTCAAATTCAATCTTTAGCTCTCTGCATTTGCTGTTTTCAGCAGGCGAGCTAT
>JACEFO010002838.1:0-25726 GCA_015342445.1 Digitaria exilis
GAGGACATACCTCAGGGCACCGGCGAGAGCAGCACGCCGCCTCCTCTTCCTCCCCGTTACCCTTTGCGATCCAATTCCCAGTCTAGTCTTATCCTTCTTCCTCCCTGCGCTCTCCCAAGACGTCACGCATATATTAAGTTGTTTGAAAGTGTGTAGGGTTAAGGCGACTGTTGGACGTCGCTTAGTGGCGTCAATTAAGTACCACAAGCACACAGGTCGATTGTAGCTTTTCGCTTAGAGATTTCCCCAAGGTTATCAATCCATGAAACAAGGAGATCACTATGCTTATCTAAGCACTAACTATGTTGATTATTAATCTTTTTGGGTTTTGGTTGGTGGTATGAAATTGATTCTAATCTACTAAGTTTAATTCTAAATATATATAGGGGTAAGAATGAGGTTAGGTGTAACACCCAGATTTCCAAGAAATCCGAATGCTTCCATATGTTGTGCCCAGGATGCCACAGAACACATATAGATTACAAATATGAGTCACAGATAACACAATGCTCGAATAAAATAGTTTATATCAGAGTTTAACACAAGACATAGTCTTAAACAAATACACAGCGGAAGTCTTAATACATTAAACGTTTCAACTAGGTAGAGCCTCAAATCCACAGGGACACCGACTGGTTGAACACACTAAAGTACGGCAGATCCTCCGGAAACTCAGCAAGCGACTGATCATTCATTGCTCCATCTGTTACCCATCCGGGATTTTGTTGAATAGTTGCAAGTGTAAGTAAACCATCTTACTTAACAAGTATAACACGGGTTATGCAAGGACAAAAAGCTTGACACGGTTAAACTGCAGTAGCACTTTAGTTGTTTCATTTTATTATCATCCAAATTACTACCAATGAGTAGAACCCCAAGCATAAACCCATTAATAAGGTGTAAGTGAACTATAGAACAAACCAACATCAACCACTAATATCATCTTCTAATAAAAAAAGGATCCAGGCCGCTCGTGTCCGTGAGCACGGCTATCATGATAGATCAACACTCTGCAAATGTTTTTGCCCTTTACCCGCCGGTCACATAAATCCAAAGAACTTATGTTACGAGGACTTTCACAAAACACCCTAACAAGCACAGTAGCCGTTTTGGTTCAACATAGGCAGCATAACCAAGGCATCAAGATTGACGTACGCTCAGGGCGCAACGTGAGGGGGTCAATGGCGTCCAGAGCGAGAGCGCAATCATCGCAACGTGTGAAGCTGCCGTACATCGAGCGCTTACATCACGGGACTTTGCCTAACGAGACATAGCCAACGGATATAAATCCGTCCTCGATGGATCAAACTATACTCTCACCCATGCTCCCCACATACGCCTTTCGGTAACCACTGGCGAGCTAGAGACGTACAACGTTAATTATCCAAGACCAGAGCCATTATAGTTCCAACGGCGGCGAACAGGTTCCTGGGTTGTCGCTTTAAGAACCGGACCTTATGGAGAGACATTAGAACAAAGCACAAAGCACATGCTCCTAATTCTCTAGATCAAACCTTATAGAGACACTAGAACAAAGCACACAGCACATGCTCTAGTTCCCCGAACCATGTTGCTAAAAGCATCTTTTAACCATCATTGAAGTGAAACCATTAGTTCAATATTAACATAAAATAAATGTTGGTTGCAGCGCGTAGCAATAACTAACCATAATGCATAAAACCCCGGGTAACAAGGAATAGGGTAAAGACTAGGAACATCCTTCGGGGTTAACAGTATTAGACACATGCATATGATTGATGTGATTAATCGGTGAATAGGTAACAAGGATGGTCCGTGTGTTATACTTGCCTTCCTCAGTGTACTGCTGCTGTACTTGATCTTCGAGAACGGGATCGTCGGCGAACTCGAACGGCTCGGCAACTACTCACATCGATCACCACACAAGCATCCACACATACATGCAAATAAGTTATTTAATTAGAACAGTACAACCAAACATAAACAAAAGATGAAAAAGAAGTCTTTAGAGTTACTCTACGCTTCAGCACGAACACATGAGCGCGAAAACACTCAAATCGGAGTTTAAACAGAGAACTACGCTTAAAACGGCTCTAGGGGCTTGCTGGTAAAGTTTTAGGGCTTCCAGGGGTGTTTTTGTAAAGAAACCAGGGGGCCTAAAACATAATTTCGTATAAAACACGAGGGCTGCGGCGTAAAAACAACTTTCAGGACGGCCGGAGTGCTATTTTCAAAGAAACAGGGGCTAAACCGAAAGAAAAAGGACTAAACTGTAATTATTTTTGAACTGCGCTGGACCGCGGGTTGATTTTTGAACAACAGAGGGGCTCTTTTGCGAAACCAGGCGTGGCGGCTGCTGGATGCTGACGTCGGCATGACGTCACGGTCTACTGTAACCGTGGACCGGCCGTAGACCGCGGTCCACGGGTTCACGGTGAACCAGACCTGGTTTAGATCTGAACCGTCGGTTTCGAATCTAACGGTGAGATCAGATCAAGGCTCGGGCTCACCGAGCACCGGCGGCTCGCGGCGGCGCGCGGCCGGGGACTCGCCGGAGTTGGCTCGGCTGGGGGCTAGAGGTCTCGGTTTCTTCGCCGCGTTTGGTCCTAGAGGTAGAGGAGACTACGTGGGTTCGGTTTTGGGGGTCAGGGGAGAGATTTAGGCCGTGGTGGTGGCCGGCGGCGAGCGGAGGCGGGCGGAGAGCTCCGGCGAGCTTGTGCGGGCGCTGCAGAGCGAAGAGGGAGGGTTAAAGGTCTCGGCGATGTGGCGGACCACTCCGAAATTATTACAAGTTAAGTACCTTTGGACCACTAATCACGTAGTCAAGCACTTAATCCGGAATAAGCTGGAGCGCCGTCGGATTAAACCCGATTAAACCACGTACTTTTCCCGATCGAAACAACAGCACGCCCACACGAAGGCGGGTTCCAGAGATTACAACATTCCACAAATTAAATCACGCACATAGGTAACATAGTTATTACAAACCGAATTGAAATAAATCAGAGTACAAGTCTTGCAGCGGAAATTTGAAAGTTCATAACCAACTGAAATTAGAAGTTCATTGCAGCGGAAGTAAATAATCTAACGACGGTACAGATAACTCCGTGCTGAAGCCCTGCCACGAAGCTACTCCTCCCGATCCTCGGCCAGAGGACGGGACCCATTCGATGTGCCAGCCCAGGTGGAACCTGGACGGGCCAGTCATAGCATCCCACATCCAAAATGATACCTGTAAAATAATGTCACAAGCAAGGCTGAGTAATACTAATACTCAGCAAGGCTTACCCGTCGGGTGAAATCTACATCACCGACATCTGACAATGAGAGGCTTTTGGCTGGTGGGTTTGTTTGCCAAAAGCAACTAAAGTAGGTCCTTGCTTTTAAGTTTTAGCATCATATTCTAGTAAATTTAACCATTCTAGATTAGCATCCTCTCTAAGCATACAAGTGGTGGCAATACAATTTAATTCATACAACAAGTTCATAAATCCTCATAATTCCACTTGTTACTCAATGTAGCAGGGCGGTCAAGCAGTCTCATTAACCGCGAGAAGCGGACAGTTCGAACCGAATTTTGCTACCTGGCCAGGGGAAACCCAACACACACGGATACTCTGCTTGCTATAAAAGGTACAAGCATTTCCCAACCTTTCCCATCGATCCACAATTCGGAACCGGGTCCATTTCCTTAGGATAAAGGTTTACTGCTTCACTCACAGTCTCACGCATATATCCACAAGTGTACGGCAGGGGAAAACAAGTTTCCAAGGAGAGATGGCTATCGGCCCTAGCTGCTTCAATCTGGTACCCGGGCTTTACCGATCCCCATACATCGGCATGCATGTGGTACGTTCAAAAACTTGACACACTCAACCACACATTCGACCTTAAATCATTATCATACACGGACGGGAGATCTACATCTATCATCCCGCCCCTCAATCCTTATGATTCCAAAACATAAGTAAAGACAAGCAATCCCTATGTCTCGCGAGTGACAGGAAATCACTCGACTTGTAACGGACCTATAGCAATGCACTATCGATCCCTTTCAAAACTAGTATTGCAAGTCATGGGTACTAGGAAATGTGCAGCTAAGGTATTCAATCAACTCCTTGAACGTAAATGCACAAACATAGAGAATTCAAGTGCATATTTTGGTTAAAGTTCGGTTATGCTCCGGGGCTTGCCTTCTTGCTCAGACTGGGGGTTAGCCTCCGGGTTGGTCGATCCTGCACCGGCACCTTCCTCCGGGGACTTCTTCCTCGTCTGCGGGAATGAGGTGGTAGTTGCCGTCCGGGATGGCGCCTTCTACATGAGATGCATAACTTAGGGTGGCTGTTCATGGAATTTCAGATTCCATTTATTTTATTCTAACTAACTACAAAAAGGTTTATTCTTTATATAAATCGATTTCCATCTAGATTACTTCGCATTTTTGTTTCTCCTTTTCTGCTCATCATTTTTATCTATAAACTTTATGACAGCTACTGGAGTATAAGAGTTAAGCTCACTCCAAAATTTAGCTAATTTTGAGCTACACATAATTTATTAAAAATATAACAAGTTGCTGCCAGCAGAATTGAATTTAATTCATATAAATCGAAAATTCACCCCATTTCAGGAGATCTTCCTACCAAAGCTAAGCATCATCATGAGGAGGGCTCTGGCCAAGTGATGGCTCAAATAACCCTTGGGTGATCCTCAATGATTTCTAACCAAAAACACATATTTAATTATTTGCCATCCTAAACAGAGCAAAAATTCAGTTTTTCATTTTTAACATGTGTGCTAACAAGTTTTAAGTCTCCAGGAGCAAAATGGTGATTTTTCACTATACAAATTATTTTTAATGATTTCTGCACTGCAAAAAGACAGAAAACCTATTTTAATTCATAACAGGAGCTATAGTTCATATTTTTACGTCCCCTTTGGACACAAGCTGTCCAAAGCCACTATACACAACATATCCAAAGCTCAACCCTAGCGCAAGCTCTGGATTTGAAATGGTGCATAACTTTAGATTTTCCTTGTTTGAATTTTAATTCAAAAACAGTTCGTCAAAAGTACAAACATGTCTAATAGAGATTGTAATTTAGACTCTCACGAATCCAGGGAGTATTTTTGTGCATTTTTCCGATTTTTGTACGATTTTTAATCGATTTTACAAGTTTCGGGAAAAAATCAAACCTAGACTTAAGAATCTGTTTACGCAGAGAACCCTAGATCTTTCAAAACTTCGCGAACGAGTCCCTAGACTTTTGCGCAGAGACCCCTAAACAAAGGTAGACGATGAACTTGGGTCCCTGGGACCTCGCCGGAGTTGCGCCGGCCAAACGGCGGCGAACTAGGCTCGGGGAAGTGGGGGAAAAGCTTCCTGGGCTCACCACGAGTCGTTTGGGGACGGTTGGGAGGCCCGGGGATGGTCGGAGTTTCGCCGGCGACGAGGTGGTGGCGGCGCGGCCGCCGCGGCTTCTACGCCGGTGAGCTCGGGGTCGTTCGCCGAGGTTCGAGGGGTCCTAGAGCACCACTGGAGCTCGAGGAAGCCAATGGCGTGCTCGGTTGACCTCGGGGACGGCTCGGAGTAGGGTCTCGACGTGCGGGTGCTCCGGCGGCCGAAAATCGCGATTTGGGGGAATTCACGAATTCTCGCCGGAGAAGGGTCAATGTCTTGGGGAAAGTTGGGTGTTTGGAGCTGGTGGAGTGGACTAGCTCCGTGCGGGATGGATTTGGGAATGGTGGAGCGTGGACGAGGAATTTCGCGAAGAGCTTGGGTTCGGCTTGCGCGTCGCGAGGAGGAAGAAGACCGAGCGAGCGCGGGGAAGTGGAAATGGCCAAGTGAGCGAGTGAGAGGAGGGGTGTGAGTGCGCGGTGGAGTGATTGAGCACGCAAGGGAGGCACTGTGCGGCCTCGGGAGCGTGCGAGCGCGTGGGTGGCTGTCGCGGTCGCCATTGATGGCGCGCGAGCTCGAACAGAGCGCACACGCGCGGTTGGGCGTCAAAGATCATCGCGTGAAGAAGTGGAGATCCTCAGCAGAGGCTTTGGCGCGGCGCGAATGGACTCTACCGCCTGCAGTGCGCTCGGCGCGGCGCGAGCGCGCGTGCGGCCACGGCGGCGCGCGACCGTATGATGGCGCTCCGCGGCGCGAGGCGAGGCGAGGCGACAGCGGCGAAGTGATGGCTCGGGAGTGGCCGGACAAGAGCTAGGCGACAAGCGCCAGCGTCCGCCGCGGCTTGGCCAGCTCAGCGCCGCCTGCACCGTTCGCCGGCCACGTGGCGGCCGAGCTCCGGCCAGCGCAGCGCGCGCCAGGGGCACTGTAGCATGCCCGTGGAGCTCCGATTTCCAAATTCGAATTTTCTCCAAAAATTCGAACTGAACTTCGAAACGGGTGAAATTAAAAGTTGGGGTCTGAGGTGTGGGACACAACTTTCGAGCTTGGACCAGGCACTTCGACCAGGCGCTACGGCGCTTCGAGCTTGAACGCAAGCTCGAGCTTGCCGAGCCTCGAATGGTCGGAAACGCCACTCGAGGGTGAGTGCCCCCTCGAGCTTGGCTGCGAAGCCTCGAGCGTGACGGAACGTCGCTCGAGGGTAAGTGCTCGAGCTTGGCTGCGGAGCCTCGAGCGTGCCGGAACGTCGCTCGAGGGTGAGTCCTCGAGCTTGGCTGCGGAACGTCGAGCGTGACGGAACGTCGCTCGAGGGTAAGTGCCCCCTCGAGCTTGGCTGCGGAGCCTCGAGGGTGCCGAAACGTCGCTCGAGGGTAAGTGCTCGAGCTTGGCTGCGGAGCCTCGAGCGTGCCGGAACGTCGCTCGAGGGTGAGTCCTCGAGCTTGGCTGCGGAACGTCGAGCGTGACGGAACGTCGGGGCCTCGAGGGTCCTATCGTGCGGCCTCGAATCGTGACGGAAACTACTGGCTAGGCTCGATCGTGACGGACATAGCTCGATCGTCACGGACATAGCTCGATCGTCACGGACATAGCTCGATCGTCACGGACAATACTGACTAGGCTCGATCGTCACGGACATCCCCGCTCGAGGGTTATCGAGCGGAACGAACGCCGTGGCGAGGTTGTCGCGAAGGGCTGTAGGTGATGACAACTACTCTTTCGGTCCGAGATTTTTAAGTTCAGCACCCAAGTCTTTGAGATTTCAGTTGGGTGTCCAAAACAACCCTTGTTTTTGAATTATAATTGAATTTTTGACGAATTTTTGAATTTCAACCCAATTCCCTGTTGCATTGATTTTAATTGCACTTTTTAATTCTTTTGACATCAGAGATGTCACAGCCTACCCCCCTTAAAAGGAATCTCGTCCCGAGATTCGATTAAACCTAGAGATAGAGAGGGGAAAAGAAATACCTCGGCTTATGAAAGTATGTCGGGGAAATTCTTCCTAAGATAGTCCTCGGTTTCCCACGTGGCTTCATCTTCGGAGTGATGACTCCACTGAACTTTGTACATTTTAACTCCCTTCCTTCGTGTTTGTCGCTCTTTCTCGTCGAGGATCTTAACGGGATGCTCATCATAAGAGAGATCCGGTTCAACCGAGAGTTCCTCTTGTTCAACAACTTCGGTCGGAACACGAAGACACCTCTTGAGTTGAGAAACATGGAACACATTGTGTACCGCTGAAAGTTTCTCGGGAAGCTTTACTTGATAGGCTACCGGCCCACATTGCTGAGTAATTTCATACGGGCCGATATAACGAGGTGCAAGCTTGCCCTTGAGTCCAAATCTTTGCACACCCTTGGTCGGGGAGACCTTAAGATATACGTGATCACCAACTTCAAACTGAAGTGGCTTCCGCCGTTGATCAAAGTAACTCCTCTTTTGCCGTGACTGGGCGGTCTTCAAATTCTCCCGAATGATCCTAACCTTTTCTTCGGCTTCCTTCACAAGGTCAGGGCCATAAGTGTACCTCTCGCCTGCCTGGGACCAACACAACGGGGTCCGACATCTTCTACCATACAAGGCTTCGAATGGTGCCATTCTAAGACTCGCTTGGTAGCTGTTGTTATAGGAGAATTCAGCCAGAGATAAACATTTCTCCCAATTCTTCCCATAATGAATAACACAGGCTCGAAGCATATCCTCAAGTATTTGATTTACCCTTTCCGTCTGCCCATCGGTCTGTGGGTGATATGCTGAACTACGGATCAGTTTGGTGCCTAGGGATAATTGCAACTGTTCCCAAAAGCGTGCTACGAACGGAGCACCACGATCTGAAATTATCGTCTTGGGTACCCCATGTAGACAAACGATCCGCTCCAAATAAATCTCCGCGTACTTCTTAGCGTTATAAAAGGTATTGACCGGAATAAAATGTGCGGTCTTGGTAAGGCGGTCCACAATTACCCAAATGGAGTCATGCCCCTGAGGGGTTCTGGGAAGTCCAACAATAAAGTCCATGTTTATGTCTTCCCACTTCCATGAGGGAATAGGTAGAGGTTGAAGCGTGCCTGCTACCTTCAAATGGCTGGCCTTAACCCGCTGGCAGGTGTCACATTCCGACACATATGTGGCAATTTCTCGCTTCATCCGAGTCCAACAAAAGTTTTGTTTCAAATCTTGGTACATTTTGGTGCTGCCGGGATGAATAGAAAATTTAGAGAGATGTGCCTCATCCATAAGCTTCCTCCGGAGTTCCGTGTTTTTGGGCACCACAAGGCGATGCCCAAACCACATCACTCCCTGCCCATCCCAACCGGAAACACTTGTACTTCTCTTTCACCTTTTCCTTAGACAATTTCCTTTTAAGGATTTTAACGCCCGCATCATTTAATTGGGCTACAACAATCTGATCGTGCAAGGTTGGTTCCACTGCAATATGGCTGAAGTACCCGTGGGGAACAATCTCCAAATTGAGCTTTGCCATTTCATGACACAGGGTGTCGGCATAGGACTCCACGGAAAGACAATGACAACGAGCCTTGCGGCTTAGTGCATCCGCAACTACATTAGCCTTCCCGGGGTGATAGTGTACACTGAGATCATAGTCCTTTTGCTAACTCCAACCATCTTCGCTGTCTCATATTCAGATGTGCCTGAGTGAAGACATACTTGAGGCTCTTGTGGTCTGTGTATATGTTGCAGGGAACACCCATCAAATAGTGTCTCCACATCTTGAGAGCATGAATGACCGCTGCTAACTCAAGATCGTGCGTGGGTAGTTTGCTCATGAGGCCGAAGTGCTCGAGAAGCATAAGTAATGACTCGGTTCTCTTGCATGAGAACACAGCCAAGACCGGTGCCTGATGCGTCACAATAAACATCATACGGCTTGGTGCAATCAGGCTGAGCCAAAACTGGGGCTGAAGTCAAATGTCTTCGCAAGGTGTGGAAAGCTTCCTCACATTTGTCATTCCACTCAAATTTAACTCCCTTCTTCAAGAGTTCGGTCATGGGCTTTGCTATCCGAGAGAATCCGGAATAAAACGGCGGTAATAACCGGCTAAACCCAGAAAACTCCGAATCTCATAGACAGAGGTAGGTGGTTGCCAATCTAGCACCTCTTGTACCTTGGTTGGATCCACGATATACCATCCTTGGGAAACCGTGTGGCCTAGAAACTTCACGCTCTGCAACCAGAATTCACACTTGGAGAATTTGGCGTAGAGCTGGTGGTCTCTCAGCCTTTGAAGAACAATGCGAAGGTGCTCAGCATGCTCTTCCTCATTCTTGGAATAAATAAGAATGTCATCGATGAAAACCACCACAAACTTGTCTAATTCAGACATGAAGACCGATTCATGAGGTACATGAAATAGGCTGGGGCATTGGTGAGTCCAAAGGACATAAACCAAGAATTCATAAAGTCCATAACGTGTGGAAAAGGCAGTCTTCGGAATGTCACAAGGCCTGATTTTGATTTGGTGATAGCCAGAGCGAAGGTCAATCTTGGAGAATACTCTGGCGCCAGCTAATTGGTCAAACAAGATGTCAATACGGGGAAGCGGGTACTTGTTCTTAATAGTTACCGCATTAAGAGGCCGGTAATCAATACACAACCTCAAGGAATGGTCCTTCTTCTTCACAAAGATAGCGGGACATCCCCAAGGTGATACACTTGGACGAATGAAACCCTTATCTAGCAATTCTTGGAGTTGAATTTTAATTCAGCCATTCATTGGCGGCATTCTATATGGTCTCTTGATATAGGTGCTGTGCCAGGTTGAAGTTCAATCACGAATTCAATGTCTCTATCCGGCGGCATCCCAGGTAAGTCATCCGGAAATACATCGGCATACTCACATACCACCCGGAATATCCTTTAGTTGGGTTTCTATCATGGTATAAGCACACGCATCGACGCAAGTCCGTTGTGGCAGATATAGCACACTCGGGCCATGCGTAGGCGAGTTTATCTCAACCACTCGTTCCGCAACGTCTAGGACAACCTTATGTTGAGTCATCCAATTGGCTCCTAACACAATGTCAATCCCTTCCATACCAAGCAGAATCAAATCAGTAGGAAATGTTTTACTTCCCAGCCTGATCGGAACTTTGTGGGTGACTTGGTTGGATGCAATCTTGCCTCCCGCAGTTGATATCACATACGATGATTTGGTTATGGTACGATTTTAATCCGCATTTCACATGAAATCTTGTGCTTATAAAACTATGTGTTGCCCCGGAATCAAACAATATCACAGCAGGTTGAGTGCAGATAGGGAAAGTACCAGTCATGTCTGGGGCTCCCTCGGGCAGGTCGGCCAAGTTGGTGTAGTTGAGCCGTCCTTGGCGAACTTGCACACGCTGCTGCTGCTGCTTGCCCTTGCCTTGCTGATTTCCCGGGCGTTGGTTTTGCTGCTTGTTCTGCGGGCAATCCTTGATAAATGGTCCTTGCTCCCACATTTGAAGCACTGATAGCCGGCTCCAGGACGAGCTGGCTGCTGTGCACTCTGCCTAGGTGCTTGCTGCTGCGGCGGTGGAGGGAAACGAGGCGCGTTAGGCTGTGGCGGCCTAGCAACCCATCCACCTCCCTGAGGTGCCCTGAACTGTCCCTGCGGTGCAGCCGGGGGAACCAAGCGGAACCTCTGTGGCTGCGCGCTCGACGGTCCAGCGGGAGTCTTCCTCTTCTTCTCCGCCTTGTGCACCACATTGGCGTCTTCCTGGTGATGGCAAGGTTCACGAGATCGCCGTACGTGGCAGCACGGGTGGTGGCCAACTGTGCCTTCAACTTGGTGTTCAGGCCACGTCGGAACCTTTCAAGCTTCTTCTCGTCGGAGTCGGGCGTGATGACCCGCATAAGGCACAGACCATTGAAGGCCTGGGAGTACTGGAGCACTGTGCGAGTACCCTGGGTCAGCGCCAAAAACTCATTCAGCTTTCGCTCTACTAGACCGGCCGGAATGTGATGAGCTTTGAATGCAGCTTTGAACTCATCCCACTCAACTACATGACCCTCCTGCTGCAGGGCCAGGTAGTTCTCCCACCAAAGGAGAGCTGGGCCGCGGAGCTGCTGCGCCGCGAACACGACCTTGCGGTTGGAGGTGCAAGGCGTTGCCAAAATGGTGAACTTGGACTCGATGGCTCGAATCCAGGTGTCGGGCCTCCAAGGGCTCATCAGCTCGAGAGAAAATCGGCGGGTGCGTTGCCAGAAAATCTTCGTATCTGGCCACCAAATAGGAGGAGCTCAACTCCATCTAGCCTATTACAACATGAAGCCAAAATCTAGGCCTAGCGGAGGAGTAAACTTGCTACTACCACTCTAAAAATCATCCAAATTGTTAGCGGTAGCCTCGCTGCCCATAGGTGAAGGTGGAGCTGGAAGGGACGGCATGTCATCCTCGGTGTCCATGTCGGAATCGGGGGCCTCTCCTCACCATTCCCTCCTTCTTGCTCAAGAAGGTGCTGAGCGTCATGGGCGGCAAGCATAGCATTTGCATGCTCCAAGGTACCATGTACCTCCTCAAGCTCATCTCTAGTTTGTGCTAACTCATTCTGGGTGTTGTTGTGTGCAATCTGGAGGTCATTCAATTGCCTCTCCAAGTCAGCAATCATGGCATCTCTAGTGGTCACCTCAATGGACAAAGAGGTCCTCTCAACCCCTATGTCACGGGCGCGAGCGGACATGTCCATAGCAATGTTGAGCATCTCGCTCTGCGACCGTCCAAGAAGTGCCTGCAAACGGTGATACGCCCGTATCCACCTCATCATCAAAGCGGCTGCTGCGACGGGGTTCTCCGCCATCCTCAAAGGAGAGCTAAGGTAGCGCCTCATCCAGTGGGGATCATCCGGCTGAGTTGGTGGGAACAGCCCAAGCAACTGGTGCTCTACCAAGCTCTGGTTCTGAGCACAAAAAGAACTGATGCCATTCAAGGCAGCTAGCTCACAAGTCGTCTCCATGTGGTGTCCATGAACTTCCACCGTCCAGGTGGGGGAACTAGGACACGGCGGGTGACGGTGTACCACCAAACGCACACGGGAACGAGTCACACCACGGTCTCGGATGAGGATTCTCTCATATTGTGGCGGTGTAGGGTAGCCAAGTGCCTGTAGAACCGACCACAAGATGCTAGGGAAGCCTTCCCATCCCAAGAAATCAGAGAAAGACACGTCGTTAGGGTAGCTAGCCAGGTCAGCGAGGGCGTCCATCTGAACCAAAAGGAAAAAGGGCAAGGGTGAGAACCGGTTTAGTGCCAAAGAGCAAAAACAGATTCTGTGCAGGGTGGTAAAAATTACACATCTCGAAATCTACAAGCTCAAAACTCCCCAAATTTGGCCAGGACATTGTTTAAGTAATTCCTAACAAGTTTCATGTTGGAGATTCGAGCAAAAACTGTCGTTAAGATGGTGTAAAAATTCAATTTTTATCTCACTGTCCCCAGAAATTTCCAGCAGACAGGGGGTTACCATTTTTTTGCATAACTCCAATTTTACTGAACCATTTTCGTTGAAATTTCTCCAGCATTTACTTCATAATATTTATGACAACTTTCATGTTGAACACTTTTTCATTTGACAACGTTTTCAGTTTCGAATTAAGGGTGCAAACAGATTGTTCTCAGCAGGATTTTTTTTGGGTTGTGATTTCAATTTCTTTGACGGCGGTTCAATTTGGTCATGTGTTAAAAGTCGATATTAATTCAGCGAGATGCAATGCATGAGCGGCCTATTCGTTCTCGCCAACACACATGCCAATAACTTTTGGCATACGAAGTTAGTGCCGGTGGCTAGGCAATATCCGTCTCTCCCTATATTAACTAGGCGGAATTCTCTAACCGTTCAACATACGGAATCGCGGTTAGTGTACCTGCAGAAAATTTCATTCCAGAGCATATATAATCAACCTTTCGTGCCAGCACTCACGAAAGCGTCTCCATTCATTACCACCCACTATAGAGGTGGCACCCGAACGTTTAACATTGAACGGGCAATGTTCATATGTCACCAAAGCAACATATTGACAATTTCATACGCTATTGAAATAGCGTATTGACTTTGTGCCGCCATCATATTTGCATATGATGCCGTGGTACGCTACAGCAATCGCCGTACCTTGCGCCCACCATCCTATTCTAGTTTCATACGCCATCACAGCGTATTGACTATGTGCCGCCACTATATTTTCATATAGTGCCGTGGTACGTTACAGTAATCGCCGTACCTTGCGCCCACCATTGCGTAAAGTAAATGACAGAATGAAATGTGCTGGAAGTCAGTATAATATACTATTTGCCACCTATCATATCGTGATCCCTTATCCCACATAGGCTTCACGTTCTAGGTAACATCCTTAGCGGTCCTAACAACAACCTTCCACCGAAAAGCACGGCGGAAGTACGAGTTGGCAAATTTTATTCCAAAAATATTTATTTAAGGTTTGTTGGTCTCTCTGGTGCGCTGTTTCGGCTCTGATGCCAGCTGTGGCGGACCACTCCGAAATTATTCCAAGTTAAGTACCTTTGGACCACTAATCACGTAGTCAAGCACTTAATCCGGAATAAGCTGGAGCGCCGTCGGATTAAACCCGATTAAACCACGTACTTTTCCCGATCGAAACAACAGCACGCCCACACGAAGGCGGGTTCCAGAGATTACAACATTCCACAAATTAAATCACGCACATAGGTAACATAGTTATTACAAACCGAATTGAAATAAATCAGAGTACAAGTCTTGCAGCGGAATTTGAAAGTTCATAACAACTGAAATTAGAAGTTCATTGCAGCGGAAGTAAATAATCTAACGACGGTACAGATAACTCCGTGCTGAAGCCTGCCACGAAGCTACTCCTCCCGATCCTCGCCAGAGGACGGGACCCATTCGATGTGCCAGCCAGGTGGAACCTGGACGGGCCAAGTCATAGCATCCACATCCAAAATGATACCTGTAAAATAATGTCACAAGCAAGGCTGAGTATACTAATACTCAGCAAGGCTTACCCGTCGGGTGAAATCTACATCACCGACATCTAGACAATGAGAGGCTTTTGGCTGGTGGGTTTGTTTGCCAAAAAGCAACTAAAGTAGGTCCTTGCTTTTAAGTTTTAGCATCATATTCTAGTAAATTTAACCATTCTAGATTAGCATCCTCTCTAAGCATACAAGTGGTGCAATACAATTTAATTCATACAACAAGTTCATAAATCTCATAATTCCACTTGTTACTCAATGTAGCAGGGCGGTCAAGCAGTCTCATTAACCGCGAGAAGCGGACAGTTCGAACCGAATTTTGCTACCTGGCCAGGGGAAACCCAACACACACGGATACTCTGCTTGCTATAAAAGGTACAAGCATTTCCCAACCTTTCCCATCGATCCACAATTCGGAACCGGGTCCATTTCCTTAGGATAAAGGTATACTGCTTCACTCACAGTCTCACGCATATATCCACAAGTGTACGGCAGGGGAAAACAAAGTTTCCAAGGAGAGATGGCTATCGGCCCTAGCTGCTTCAATCTGGTACCGGGCTTACCGATCCCCATACATCGGCATGCATGTGGTACGTTCAAAAACTTGACACACTCAACCACACATTTCGACCTTAAATCAATTATCATACACGGACGGGAGATCTACATCTATCATCCCGCCCGTCAATCCTTATGATTCCAACATAAGTAAAGACAAGCAATCCCTATGTCTCACGAGTGACAGGAAATCACTCGACTTGTAACGGACCTATAGCAATGCACTATCGATCCCTTTCAAACTAGTATTGCAAGTCATGGGTACTAGGAAATGTGCAGCTAAGGTATTCAATCAACTCCTTGAACGTAAATGCACAAACATAGAGAATTCAAAGTGCATATTTTGGTAAAGTTCGGTTATGCTCCGGGGCTTGCCTTCTTGCTCGGACTGGGGGTTAGCCTCCGGGTTGGTCGATCCTGCACCGGCACCTTCCTCCGGGACTTCTTCCTCGTCTGCGGGAATGAGGTGGTAGTTGCCGTCCGGGATGGCGCCTTCTACATGAGATGCATAACTTAGGGTGGCTGTTCTGGAATTTCAGATTCCATTTATTTTATTCTAACTAACTACAAAAAGGTTTATTCTTTTATATAAATCGATTTCTATCTAGATTACTTCGCATTTTTGTTTCTCCTTTTCTGCTCATCATTTTTATCTATAAACTTTATGACAGCTACTGGAGTATAAGAGTTAAGCTCACTCCAAAATTTAGCTAATTTTGAGCTACACATAATTTATTAAAAATATAACAAGTTGCTGCCAGCAGAATTGAATTTAATTCATATAAAATCGAAAATTCACCCATTTCAGGAGATCTTCCTACCAAAGCTAAGCATCATCATGAGGAGGGCTCTGGCCAAGTGATGGCTCAAATAACCCTTGGGTGATCCTCAATGATTTTCTAACCAAAAACACATATTTAATTATTTGCCATCCTAAACAGAGCAAAAATTCAGTTTTTCATTTTTAACATGTGTGCTAACAAGTTTTAAGTCTCCAGGAGCAGAATGGTGGAGCGTGGACGAGGAATTTCGCGAAGAGCTTGGGTTCGGCTTGCGCGTCGCGAGGAGGAAGAAGACCGAGCGAGCGCGGGGAAGTGGAAATGGCCAAGTGAGCGAGTGAGAGGAGGGGTGTGAGTGCGCGGTGGAGTGATTGAGCACGCAAGGGAGGCACTGTACGGCCTCGGGAGCGTGCGAGCGCGTGGGTGGCTGTCGCGGTCGCCATTGATGGCGCGCGAGCTCGAACAGAGCGCACACGCGCGGTTGGGCGTCAAAGATCATCGCGTGAAGAAGTGGAGATCCTCAGCAGAGGCTTTGGCGCGACGCGAATGGACTCTACCGCCTGCAGTGCGCTCGGCGCGTCGCGAGCGCGCGTGCGGCCACGGCGGCGCGCGACCGTATGATGGCGCTCCGCGGCGCGAGGCGAGGCGAGGCGACAGCGGCGAAGTGATGGCTCGGGAGTGGCCGGACAAGAGCTAGGCGACAAGCGCCAGCGTCCGCCGCGGCTTGGCCAGCTCAGCGCCGCCTGCGCCGTTCGCCGGCCACGTGGCGGCCGAGCTCCGGCCAGCGCAGCGCGCGCCAGGGGCACTGTAGCATGCCCGTGGAGCTCCGATTTCCAAATTCGAATTTTCTCCAAAAATTCGAACTGAACTTCGAAACGGGTAAAATTAAAAGTTGGGGTCTGAGGTGTGGGACACAACTTTCGAGCTTGGACCAGGCACTTCGACCAGGCGCTACGACGCTTCGAGCTTGAACGCAAGCTCGAGCTTGCCGAGCCTCGAATGGTCGGAAACGCCACTCGAGGGTGAGTGCCCCCTCGAGCTTGGCTGCGAAGCCTCGAGCGTGACGGAACGTCGCTCGAGGGTAAGTGCTCGAGCTTGGCTGCGGAGCCTCGAGGGTGACGGAACGTCGCTCGAGGGTGAGCCCTCGAGCTTGGCTGCGGAGCCTCGAGCGTGCCGGAACGTCGGGGCCTCGAGGGTCCTATCGTGCGGCCTCGAATCGTGACGGAAACTACTGGCTAGGCTCGATCGTGACGGACATAGCTCGATCGTCACGGACATAGCTCGACGGTCACGGACATAGCTCGATCGTCACGGACAATACTGACTAGGCTCGATCGTCACGGACATCCCCGCTCGAGGGTTATCGAGCGGAACGAACGCCGTGGCGAGGTTGTCGCGAAGGGCTGTAGGTGAGGACAACTACTCTTTTGGTCCGAGATTTTTAAGTTCAGCACCCAAGTCTTGAGATTTCAGTTGGGTGTCCAAACAACCCTTGTTTTTGAATTATAATTGAATTTTTGACGAATTTTTGAATTTCAACCCAATTCCCTGTTGCATTGATTTTAATTGCACTTTTTAATTCTTTTGACATCAGAGATGTCACAGCCTACCCCCCTTAAAAGGAATCTCGTCCCGAGATTCGATTAAACCTAGAGATAGAGAGGGGAAAAGAAATACCTCGGCTTATGAAAGTATGTCGGGGAAATTCTTCCTAAGATAGTCCTCGGTTTCCCACGTGGCTTCATCTTCGGAGTGATGACTCCACTGAACTTTGTACATTTTAACTCCCTTCCTTCGTGTTTGTCGCTCTTTCTCGTCGAGGATCTTAACGGGATGCTCATCATAAGAGAGATCCGGTTCAACCGAGAGTTCCTCTTGTTCAACAACTTCGGTCGGAACACGAAGACACCTCTTGAGTTGAGAAACATGGAATACATTGTGTACAGCTGAAAGTTTTTCGGGAAGCTTCACTTGATAGGCTACCGGCCCATATTGCTGAGTAATTTCATACGGGCCGATATAACGAGGTGCAAGCTTTCCTTTTAATCCGAATCTTTGCACACCTTTGGTCGGGGAGACTTTAAGATACACGTGATTACCAACTTCAAACTAAAGTGGCTTCCGCCCGTTGATCAAAGTAACTCTTCTGCCTTGACTGGGCAGTTCTCAAATTTTCACGAATGATTCTAACCTTTTCCTCTGCTTCCTTTACAAGGTCAGGGCCATAAGTGTACCTCTCGCCTGCCTGGGACCAACACAACGGGGTCCGACATCTTCTACCATATAAGGCTTCGAAAGGTGCCATTTTAAGGCTCGCTTGGTAGCTGTTGTTATAGGAGAATTCAGCCAGAGACAAACATTTCTCCCAATTCTTCCCATAATGGATAACACAAGCTCGAAGCATATCCTCAAGTATTTGATTTACCCTTTCCGTCTGCCCATCGGTCTGTGGGTGATATGCTGAACTACGGATCAGTTTGGTGCCTAGGGATAATTGCAACTGTTCCCAAAAGCGTGCTACGAACGGAGCACCACGATCTGAAATTATCGTCTTGGGTACCCCATGTAGACAAACGATCCGCTCCAAATAATCTCCGCGTACTTCTTAGCGTTATAAAAGGTATTGACCGGAATAAAATGTGCGGTCTTGGTAAGGCGGTCCACAATTACCCAAATGGAGTCATGCCCCTGAGGGGTTCTGGGAAGTCCAACAATAAAGTCCATGTTTATGTCTTCCCACTTCCATGAGGGAATAGGTAGAGGTTGAAGCGTGCCTGCTACCTTCAAATGGCTGGCCTTAACCCGCTGGCAGGTGTCACATTCCGACACATATGTGGCAATTTCTCGCTTCATCCGAGTCCACCAAAACTTTTGTTTCAAATCTTGGTACATTTTGGTGCTGCCGGGATGAATAGAAAATTTAGAGAGATGTGCCTCATCCATAATCTTCCTCCGGAGTTCCGTGTTTTTGGGCACCACAAGGCGATGTCCATACCACATCACTCCCTGCCCATCCAACCGGAAACACTTGTACTTCTCTTTCACCCTTTCCTTAGACAATTTCCTTTTAAGGATTTTAACGCCCGCATCATTTAATTGGGCTGCAACAATCTGATCGTGCACGGTTGGTTCCACTGCAATATGGTTGAAGTACCCGTGTGGAACAATCTCCAAATTGAGCTTTGCCATTTCGTGACACAGGGTGTCGGCATAGGACTCCACGGAAAGACAATGACAACGAGCCTTGCGGCTTAGTGCATCCGCAACTACATTAGCCTTCCCGGGGTGATAGTGTACACTGAGATCATAGTCCTTTGCTAACTCCAACCATCTTCGCTGTCTCATATTCAGATGTGCCTGAGTGAAGACATACTTGAGGCTCTTGTGGTCTGTGTATATGTTGCAGGGAACACCCATCAAATAGTGTCTCCACATCTTGAGAGCATGAATGACCGCTGCTAACTCAAGATCGTGCGTGGGGTAGTTTTGCTCATGAGGCCGAAGTGCTCGAGAAGCATAAGCAATGACTCGGTTCTCTTGCATGAGAACACAGCCAAGACCGGTGCCTGATGCGTCACAATAAACATCATACGGCTTGGTGCAATCGGGCTGAGCCAAAACTGGGGCTGAAGTCAAATGTCTTCGCAAGGTGTGGAAAGCTTCCTCACATTTGTCATTCCACTCAAATTTAACTCCCTTCTTCAAGAGTTCGGTCATGGGCTTTGCTATCCGATAGAAATCCGGAATAAAACGGCGGTAATAACCGGCTAAACCCAGAAAACTCCGAATCTCATGGACAGAGGTAGGTGGTTGCCAATCTAGCACCTCTTGTACCTTGGTTGGATCCACGGATATACCATCCTTGGAAACCGTGTGACCTAAAAACTTCACGCTCTCAAGCCAGAATTCACACTTGGAGAACTTGGCATAGAGCTGATGATCTCTCAGCCTTTGAAGAACAATGCGAAGGTGCTCAGCATGCTCTTCCTCATTCTTAGAGTATACAAGAATGTCGTCAATGAAAACCACCACAAACTTGTCTAGTTCAGACATGAAGACCGAATTCATGAGGTACATGAAGTAGGCTGGGGCATTGGTGAGTCCAAAAGACATAACCAAAAATTCATAAAGCCCGTAACGTGTGGAAAAGGCAGTCTTTGGAATGTCACAAGGCCTAATTTTGATTTGATGATAGCCAGAGCGTAGGTCAATCTTGGAGAATACTCTGGCGCCAGCTAATTGGTCAAACAAGATGTCAATACGGGGAAGCGGATACTTGTTCTTGATGGTTACCGCATTGAGAGACCGGTAATCAATACACAACCTCAAGGAATGGTCCTTCTTTTTCACAAAGATAGCGGGACATCCCCAAGGTGATACACTTGGACGAATGAAACCCTTATCTAGCAATTCTTGGAGTTGAATTTTTAATTCAGCCAATTCATTGGGCGGCATTCTATATGGTCTCTTTGATATAGGTGCTGTGCCAGGTTGAAGTTCAATCACGAATTCAATGTCTCTATCCGGCGGCATCCCAGGTAAGTCATCCGGAAATACATCGGCATACTCACATACCACCGGAATGTCCTTCAGTTGGGTTTCTACCATTGTGTAAGCACACGCATCGACGCAAGTCCGTTGTGGCAGATATAGCACACTCGGGCCATGCGTAGGCGAGTTTATCTCAACAACTCTTTCCGCAACATCTAGGACAACCTTATGTTGAGTCATCCAATTGGCTCCCAACACAATGTCAATTCCTTCCATTCCAAGCAGAATCAAATCAGTAGGAAATGTTTTACTTCCCAGCCTGATTGGAACTTTGTGGGTGACTTGGTTGGATGCAATCTTGCCTCCCGCAGTTGATATCACATACGATGATTTGGTATGGTAGGATTTTAATCCGCATTTCACGTGAAATCTTGTGCTTATAAAACTATGCGTTGCCCCGGAATCAAATAATATCACAGCAGGTTGAGTGCAGATAGGGAAGATACCAGTCATGTCTGGGGCTCCCTCGGGCAGGTCGGCCAAGTTGGTGTAGTTGAGCCGTCCTTGGCGAACTTGCACACGCTGCTGCTGCTGCTTGCCCTTGCCTTGCTGATTTCCCGGGCGTTGGTTTTGCTGCTTGTTCTGCGGACAATCCTTGATAAAATGATCTTTACTTCCACACTTGAAGCACTGATAGCCGGCTCCAGGGCGAGCTGGCTGCTGTGCATTTTGCCTTGGTGCTTGCTGCTGCTGCGGCGGTGGAGGGAAACGAGGCGCGTTAGGCTGTGGCGGCCTAGCAACCCATCCACCTCTCTGAGGTGCCCTGGACTGTCCCTGCGGTGCAGCCGGGGGAACCAAGCGGAACCTCTGTGGCTGCGCGCTCGACGGTCCAGCGGGAGTCTTCCTCTTCTTCTCCGCCTTGTGCACCACATTGGCGTCTTCCTGGGTGATGGCAAGGTTCACGAGATCGCCGTACGTGGCAGCACGGGTGGTGGCCAACTGTGCCTTCAACTTGGTGTTCAGGCCACGTCGGAACCTTTCAAGCTTCTTCTCGTCGGAGTCGGCGTGATGACCCGCATAAGGGCACAGACCATTGAAGGCCTGGGCGTACTGAAGCACTGTACGGGTACCCTGGGTCAGCGCCAAAAACTTATTCAACTTCCGCTCTACTAGACCGGCCGGAATGTGATGAGCTTTGAATGCAGCTTTGAACTCATCCCACTCAACTACATGACCCTCCTGCTGCAGGGCCAGGTAGTTCTCCCACCAAAGGAGAGCTGGGCCGCGGAGCTGCTGCGCCGCGAATACGACCTTGCGGTTGGAGGTGCAAGGCGTCGCCAGAATGGTGAACTTGGACTCGATGGCCCGAATCCAGGTGTCGGCCTCTAAAGGCTCATCGGCACGAGAGAAGATCGGCGGGTGCGTCGCCAGAAAATCTTCGTATCGGGCCACCTGAGGCTGAGGGGCCCGTTGACCTCCCTGCTGAAGCATCTGCTGCTGCATCATCTGCTGCTGATGCTGCAGGTTCCGGAGAATCTCCGTTTGCGTGGCATAAAGCTGCTGCCACGTAGGAGGTTGCTGCGGTGGAGGAGGTGGCGGTGGCTGTTGCTGCCCCTCTGGCCCCTGCTGGTTAGCGTTGGAGCCACTAGCGTCGTGACCGCTGCGGGTGATTGCCATCTGCAGTAGGTACTTGTATTAGCCACATTCCATAAGCTTGCATAATGAATGACAAGATAGAACGTGACAATATATTAAAGTGTACTGCGCAGAATGGCAAGTCAGCACGCAGTTCGGAAGAAAAATCATATCTCCCGACAGGAAACAAGTCAAATGCTCCAATTCAGTCAGTAGCTCGAAAATTTCATGCTCTACAACTTTCATGTTGGGCTCAGAATCAAATTCGGACTGGAACTAAGCCGAAAAATTCAATCTTTAGCTCTCTGCATTTGCTGTTTTTCAGCAGGCCGAGCTATAGTGTTTTGGTTGCCATTTTTATTTCGCTTAACCAATGGGGTTGCAATTTGGTGATCATTTTGTTTGACAAATTCCAAACAACTTTGTAGTTCACATCACAGCCCAGAAAGGATTGGAAAACCCATCAATAATTAAAACAAGGTTAGCTGTAGAATGTTTCCAACACAGCTATTACACTTCATCAAGTTTTACACCACAACCACACCATTAATTTACATTGCCACCAAATAGGAGGAGCTCAACTCCATCTAGCCTATTACAACATGAAGCCAAAATCTAGGCCTAGCGGAGGAGTAAACTTGCTACTACCACTCTAAAAATCATCCAAATTGTTAGCGGTAGCCTCGCTGCCCATAGGTGAAGGTGGAGCTGGAAGGGACGGCATGTCATCCTCGGTGTCCATGTCGGAATCGGGGGCCTCTCCTTCACCATTCCCTCCTTCTTGCTCAAGAAGGTGCTGAGCGTCATGGGCGGCAAGCATAGCATTTGCATGCTCCAAGGTACCATGTACCTCCTCAAGCTCATCTCTAGTTTGTGCTAACTCATTCTGGGTGTTGTTGTGTGCAATCTGGAGGTCATTCAATTGCCTCTCCAAGTCAGCAATCATGGCATCTCTCGTGGTCACCTCAATGGACAAAGAGGTCCTCTCAACCCCTATGTCACGGGCGCGAGCGGACATGTCCATAGCAATGTTGAGCATCTCGCTCTGCGACCGTCCAAGAAGTGCCTGCAAACGGTGATACGCCCGTATCCACCTCATCATCAAAGCGGCTGCTGCGACGGGGTTCTCCGCCATCCTCAAAGGAGAGCTAAGGTAGCGCCTCATCCAGTGGGGATCATCCGGCTGAGTTGGTGGGAACAGCCCAAGCAACTGGTGCTATACCAAGCTCTGGTTCTGAGCACAAAAAGAACTGATGCCATTCAAGGCAGCTAGCTCACAAGTCGTCTCCATGTGGTGTCCATGAACTTCCACCGTCCAGGTGGGGGAACTAGGACACGGCGGGTGACGGTGTACCACCAAACGCACACGGGAACGAGTCACACCACGGTCTCGGATGAGGATTCTCTCATATTGTGGCGGTGTAGGGTAGCCAAGTGCCTGTAGAACCGACCACAAGATGCTAGGGAAGCCTTCCCATCCCAAGCAATCAGAGAAAGACACGTCGTTGGGGTAGCTAGCCAGGTCAGCGAGGGCGTCCATCTGAACCAAAAGGAAAAAAGGGCAAGGGTGAGCACCGGGTAGCGCCAAAGAATAAGAACAGATTCTGTGCAGGGTGGTAAAAATTACAAAACTAGAAATCTACAAGCTCAAAAATTCCCAAATTTGGCCAGAACATTGTTTAAGTAATTCCTAACAAGTTTCATGTTGGAGGTTCGAGCAGAAACTGTCGTTAAGATGGTGTAAAAATTAAATTTTTATCTCACTGTCCCCAGAAATTTCCAGCAGACAGGGGGTTACCATTTTTTGCATAACTCCAATTTTACTGAACCATTTTCGTTGAAATTTCTCCAGCATTTACTTCATAATATTTATGACAACTTTCGTGTTGAACACTTTTTCGTTTGACAACGTTTTCAGTTTCGAATTAAGGGTGCAAACAGATTGTTCTCAGCAGGATTTTTTTGGGTTGTGATTTCAATTTCTTTGACGGCGGTTCAATTTGGTCATGTGTTAAAAGTCGATATTAATTCAGCGAGATGCAATGCATGAGCGGCCTATTCGTTCTCGCCAACACACATGCCAATAACTTTTGGCTTACGAAGTTAGTGCCGGTGGCTAGGCAATATCCGTCTCTCCCTATATTAACTAGCCGAACTTTTCTAACCGTTCATCTTACGGAATCGTGGTTAGTGTACCTGCAGAAAATTCCATTCCAGAGCATGTATAATCAACCTTTCGTGCCAGCACTCACGAAAGCGTCTCCATTCATACCACCCACTATAGAGGTGGCACCCGAACGTTTAACATTGAACGGGCAATGTTCATATGTCACCAAAGCAACATATTGACAGTTTCATACGCTATTGAAATAGCGTATTGACTTTGTGCCGCCATCATATTTGCATATGATGCCGTGGTACGCTACAGCAATCGCCGTACCTTGCGCCCACCATCCTATTCTAGTTTCATACGCCATCACAGCGTATTGACTATGTGCCGCCACTATATTTTCATATAGTGCCGTGGTACGTACAGCAATCGCCGTACCTTGCGCCCACCATTGCGTAAAGTAAATGACAGAATGAAATGTGCTGGAAGTCAGTATAATATACTATTTGCCACCTATCATATCGTGATCCCTTATCCCACATAGGCTTCACGTTCTAGGTAACATCCTTAGCGGTCCTAAGATAACCTTCCTTCGCAAAACGCGTCGGAAGCACGAGTTGGCAAATTTTATTCAAAAATTGTTTATTAAAGGTCTGTTGCTCTCTCCGGTGCGCTGTTTCGGCTCTGATACCAGCTGTGGCGGACCACTCCGAAATTATTCCAAGTTAAGTACCTCGGAACCACCAATCAAGTAGTCAGGCACTTAATCCGGAATAAGCTGGAGCGCCGTCGGATTAAACCCGATTAACCACGTTCTTTTCTCGATCGAAACAACAGCACGCCCACACGAAGGTGAGTTCCAGAGATTACAACATTCCACAAATTAACTTACACACATAGGTATCACAAGTTATTACAAACCGAGATCAAATTGAAAATCAGTGTACAAGTCTTGCAGCGGAATAAAAGTTCATAACAACTGAATTTAGATGTCCATTGCAGCGGAAGTAAAACAATCTAACGACGATACAAGTAACTCCGTGCTGAAGCCTGCCACGAAGCTACTCCTCCCGATCCTCGCCAGAGGACGGAACCCATTCGATGTGCCAGCCAGGTGGAACCTGGACAGGCCAAGTCATAGCATCCACATCCAAAAGGATACCTGTAAAATAATGCCACAAGCAAGGCTGAGTATACTAATACTCAGCAAGGCTTACCCGTCGGGTGAAAACTACATCACCGACATCTAGACCATGAGAGGCTTTTGGCTGGTGGGTTTGTTTGCCAAAAAGCAACTAAGAGTAGGTCCTTGCTTTTAAGTTTTAGCATCATATTCTAGTAAATTTAACCATTCTAGATTAGCATCCTCTCTAAGCATACAAGTGGTGCAATACAATTTAATTCATACAACAAGTTCATAAATCTCATAATTCCACTTGTTACTCAATGTAGCAGGGCGGTCAAGCAGTCTCATTAACCGCGAGAAGCGGACAGTTCGAACCGAATTTTGCTACCTGGCCAGGGGAAACCCAACACACACGGATACTCTGCTTGCTATAAAAGGTACAAGCATTTCCCAACCTTTCCCATCGATCCACAATTCGGAACCGGGTCCATTTCCTTAGGATAAAGGTTTACTGCTTCACTCACAGTCTCACGCATATATCCACAAGTGTACGGCAGGGGAAAACAAAGTTTCCAAGGAGAGATGGCTATCGGCCCTAGCTGCTTCAATCTGGTACCGGGCTTACCGATCCCCATACATCGGCAGGCATGTGGTACGTTCAAAAACTTGACACACTCAACCACACATTTC